>CAJQGB010000081.1:0-15655 GCA_905475315.1 Autographa pulchrina | reverse complement strand
GTCTACAAAAAAAATTATAGAGTTTTAAGTGTCTCCTGAAAAATTTTGCTCATAAGGAGTTAGCTGGTTTGCCAATTAAGCTATCGATATTTACGTAGCCCTCGCCGAGGCGCTTCTAACGACACCACTCACGTGCGGATAGCTCGAAAAAATGTTGAAATGAAAAACTAGTTTTTGGACCATAACTTTAATTTTTATATTACACCTACCTTAGTTTATTACATATTTACGTAGCCCTCGCCGAGGCGCTTCTAACGACACCACTCACGTGCGGATAGCTCGAAAAAATGTTGAAATGAAAAACTAGTTTTTGGACCATAACTTTAATTTTTATATTACACCTACCTTAGTTTATTACATATTTACGTAGCCCTCGCCGAGGCGCTTCTAACGACACCACTCACGTGCGGATAGCTCGAAAAAATGTTGAAATGAAAAACTAGTTTTTGGACCATAACTTTAATTTTTATATTACACCTACCTTAGTTTATTACATATTTACGTAGCCCTCGCCGAGGCGCTTCTAACGACACCACTCACGTGCGGATAGCTCGAAAAAATGTTGAAATGAAAAACTAGTTTTTGGACCATAACTTTAATTTTTATATTACACCTACCTTAGTTTATTACATATTTACGTAGCCCTCGCCGAGGCGCTTCTAACGACACCACTCACGTGCGGATAGCTCGAAAAAATGTTGAAATGAAAAACTAGTTTTTGGACCATAACTTTAATTTTTATATTACACCTACCTTAGTTTATTACATATTTACGTAGCCCTCGCCGAGGCGCTTCTAACGACACCACTCACGTGCGGATAGCTCGAAAAAATGTTGAAATGAAAAACTAGTTTTTGGACCATAACTTTAATTTTTATATTACACCTACCTTAGTTTATTACATATTTACGTAGCCCTCGCCGAGGCGCTTCTAACGACACCACTCACGTGCGGATAGCTCGAAAAAATGTTGAAATGAAAAACTAGTTTTTGGACCATAACTTTTAATTTTTATATTACACCTACCTTAGTTTATTACATATTTACGTAGCCCTCGCCGAGGCGCTTCTAACGACACCACTCACGTGCGGATAGCTCGAAAAAATGTTGAAATGAAAAACTAGTTTTTGGACCATAACTTTAATTTTTATATTACACCTACCTTAGTTTATTACATATTTACGTAGCCCTCGCCGAGGCGCTTCTAACGACACCACTCACGTGCGGATAGCTCGAAAAAATGTTGAAATGAAAAACTAGTTTTTGGACCATAACTTTAATTTTTATATTACACCTACCTTAGTTTATTACATATTTACGTAGCCCTCGCCGAGGCGCTTCTAACGACACCACTCACGTGCGGATAGCTCGAAAAAATGTTGAAATGAAAAACTAGTTTTTGGACCATAACTTTAATTTTTATATTACACCTACCTTAGTTTATTACATATTTACGTAGCCCTCGCCGAGGCGCTTCTAACGACACCACTCACGTGCGGATAGCTCGAAAAAATGTTGAAATGAAAAACTAGTTTTTGGACCATAACTTTAATTTTTATATTACACCTACCTTAGTTTGTTACATATTTACGTAGCCCTCGCCGAGGCGCTTCTAACGACACCACTCACGTGCGGATAGCTCGAAAAAATGTTGAAATGAAAAACTAGTTTTTGGACCATAACTTTAATTTTTATATTACACCTACCTTAGTTTATTACATATTTACGTAGCCCTCGCCGAGGCGCTTCTAACGACACCACTCACGTGCGGATAGCTCGAAAAAATGTTGAAATGAAAAACTAGTTTTTGGACCATAACTTTAATTTTTATATTACACCTACCTTAGTTTATTACATATTTACGTAGCCCTCGCCGAGGCGCTTCTAACGACACCACTCACGTGCGGATAGCTCGAAAAAATGTTGAAATGAAAAACTAGTTTTTGGACCATAACTTTAATTTTTATATTACACCTACCTTAGTTTATTACATATTTACGTAGCCCTCGCCGAGGCGCTTCTAACGACACCACTCACGTGCGGATAGCTCGAAAAAATGTTGAAATGAAAAACTAGTTTTTGGACCATAACTTTAATTTTTATATTACACCTACCTTAGTTTATTACATATTTACGTAGCCCTCGCCGAGGCGCTTCTAACGACACCACTCACGTGCGGATAGCTCGAAAAAATGTTGAAATGAAAAACTAGTTTTTGGACCATAACTTTAATTTTTATATTACACCTACCTTAGTTTATTACATATTTACGTAGCCCTCGCCGAGGCGCTTCTAACGACACCACTCACGTGCGGATAGCTCGAAAAAATGTTGAAATGAAAAACTAGTTTTTGGACCATAACTTTAATTTTTATATTACACCTACCTTAGTTTATTACATATTTACGTAGCCCTCGCCGAGGCGCTTCTAACGACACCACTCACGTGCGGATAGCTCGAAAAAATGTTGAAATGAAAAACTAGTTTTTGGACCATAACTTTAATTTTTATATTACACCTACCTTAGTTTATTACATATTTACGTAGCCCTCGCCGAGGCGCTTCTAACGACACCACTCACGTGCGGATAGCTCGAAAAAATGTTGAAATGAAAAACTAGTTTTTGGACCATAACTTTAATTTTTATATTACACCTACCTTAGTTTATTACATATTTACGTAGCCCTCGCCGAGGCGATTCTAACGACACCACTCACGTGCGGATAGCTCGAAAAAATGTTGAAATGAAAAACTAGTTTTTGGACCATAACTTTAATTTTTATATTACACCTACCTTAGTTTATTACATATTTACGTAGCCCTCGCCGAGGCGCTTCTAACGACACCACTCACGTGCGGATAGCTCGAAAAAATGTTGAAATGAAAAACTAGTTTTTGGACCATAACTTTAATTTTTATATTACACTTACCTTAGTTTATTACATATTTACGTAGCCCTCGCCGAGGCGCTTCTAACGACACCACTCACGTACGGATAGCTCGAAAAAATGTTGAAATGAAAAACTAGTTTTTGGACCATAACTTTAATTTTTATATTTCACCTACCTTAGTTTATTACATATTTACGTAGCCCTCGCCGAGGCGCTTCTAACGACACCACTCACGTGCGGATAGCTCGAAAAAATTTTGAAATGAAAAACTAGTTTTTGGACCATAACTTTAATTTTTATATTACACCTACCTTAGTTTATTACATATTTACGTAGCCCTCACCGAGGCGCTTCTAACGACACCACTCACGTGCGGATAGCTCGAAAAAATGTTGAAATGAAAAACTAGTTTTTGGACCATAACTTTAATTTTTATATTACATCTACCTTAGTTTATTACATATTTACGTAGCCCTCGCCGAGGCGCTTCTAACGACACCACTCACGTGCGGATAGCTCGAAAAAATGTTGAAATGAAAAACTAGTTTTTGGACCATAACTTTAATTTTTATATTACACCTACCTTAGTTTATTACATATTTACGTAGCCCTCGCCGAGGCGCTTCTAACGACACCACTCACGTGCGGATAGCTCGAAAAAATGTTGAAATGAAAAACTAGTTTTTGGACCATAACTTTAATTTTTATATTACACCTACCTTAGTTTATTACATATTTACGTAGCCCTCGCCGAGGCGCTTCTAACGACACCACTCACGTGCGGATAGCTCGAAAAAATGTTGAAATGAAAAACTAGTTTTTGGACCATAACTTTAATTTTTATATTACACCTACCTTAGTTTATTACATATTTACGTAGCCCTCGCCGAGGCGCTTCTAACGACACCACTCACGTGCGGATAGCTCGAAAAAATGTTGAAATGAAAAACTAGTTTTTGGACCATAACTTTAATTTTTATATTACACCTACCTTAGTTTATTACATATTTACGTAGCCCTCGCCGAGGCGCTTCTAACGACACCACTCACGTGCGGATAGCTCGAAAAAATGTTGAAATGAAAAACTAGTTTTTGGACCATAACTTTAATTTTTATATTACACCTACCTTAGTTTATTACATATTTACGTAGCCCTCGCCGAGGCGCTTCTAACGACACCACTCACGTGCGGATAGCTCGAAAAAATGTTGAAATGAAAAACTAGTTTTTGGACCATAACTTTTAATTTTTATATTACACCTACCTTAGTTTATTACATATTTACGTAGCCCTCGCCGAGGCGCTTCTAACGACACCACTCACGTGCGGATAGCTCGAAAAAATGTTGAAATGAAAAACTAGTTTTTGGACCATAACTTTAATTTTTATATTACACCTACCTTAGTTTATTACATATTTACGTAGCCCTCGCCGAGGCGCTTCTAACGACACCACTCACGTGCGGATAGCTCGAAAAAATGTTGAAATGAAAAACTAGTTTTTGGACCATAACTTTAATTTTTATATTACACCTACCTTAGTTTATTACATATTTACGTAGCCCTCGCCGAGGCGCTTCTAACGACACCACTCACGTGCGGATAGCTCGAAAAAATGTTGAAATGAAAAACTAGTTTTTGGACCATAACTTTAATTTTTATATTACACCTACCTTAGTTTATTACATATTTACGTAGCCCTCGCCGAGGCGCTTCTAACGACACCACTCACGTGCGGATAGCTCGAAAAAATGTTGAAATGAAAAACTAGTTTTTGGACCATAACTTTAATTTTTATATTACACCTACCTTAGTTTGTTACATATTTACGTAGCCCTCGCCAAGGCGCTTCTAACGACACCACTCACGTGCGGATAGCTCGAAAAAATGTTGAAATGAAAAACTAGTTTTTGGACCATAACTTTAATTTTTATATTACACCTACCTTAGTTTATTACATATTTACGTAGCCCTCGCCGAGGCGCTTCTAACGACACCACTCACGTACGGATAGCTCGAAAAAATGTTGAAATGAAAAACTAGTTTTTGGACCATAACTTTAATTTTTATATTACACCTACCTTAGTTTATTACATATCGATACCTTAATTGTCAAACCAGCCAACTCCACATTTCGTCAAAAATTTTTTTTTTGTTTAGTTAGTAAGATACAAAAATACGGCTTTATTTACAAAAACGATCTGACAGTATAAAAAATAAGAATTTAGGTTAATATCTACCAACGGGATTTTAGATTTCTTTATAAGTAGTCTACAAAAATTATTATAGAGTTTTAAGTGTCTCCTGAAAAATTTGCTCATAAGGAGTTAGCTGGTTTGCCAATTAAGCTATCGATATTTACGTAGCCCTCGCCGAGGCGCTTCTAACGACACCACTCACGTGCGGATAGCTCGAAAAAATGTTGAAATGAAAAACTAGTTTTTGGACCATAACTTTAATTTTTATATTACACCTACCTTAGTTTATTACATATTTACGTAGCCCTCGCCGAGGCGCTTCTAACGACACCACTCACGTGCGGATAGCTCGAAAAAATGTTGAAATGAAAAACTAGTTTTTGGACCATAACTTTAATTTTTATATTACACCTACCTTAGTTTATTACATATTTACGTAGCCCTCGCCGAGGCGCTTCTAACGACACCACTCACGTGCGGATAGCTCGAAAAAATGTTGAAATGAAAAACTAGTTTTTGGACCATAACTTTAATTTTTATATTACACCTACCTTAGTTTATTACATATTTACGTAGCCCTCGCCGAGGCGCTTCTAACGACACCACTCACGTGCGGATAGCTCGAAAAAATGTTGAAATGAAAAACTAGTTTTTGGACCATAACTTTAATTTTTATATTACACCTACCTTAGTTTATTACATATTTACGTAGCCCTCGCCGAGGCGCTTCTAACGACACCACTCACGTGCGGATAGCTCGAAAAAATGTTGAAATGAAAAACTAGTTTTTGGACCATAACTTTAATTTTTATATTACACCTACCTTAGTTTATTACATATTTACGTAGCCCTCGCCGAGGCGCTTCTAACGACACCACTCACGTGCGGATAGCTCGAAAAAATGTTGAAATGAAAAACTAGTTTTTGGACCATAACTTTAATTTTTATATTACACCTACCTTAGTTTATTACATATTTACGTAGCCCTCGCCGAGGCGCTTCTAACGACACCACTCACGTGCGGATAGCTCGAAAAAATGTTGAAATGAAAAACTAGTTTTTGGACCATAACTTTAATTTTTATATTACACCTACCTTAGTTTATTACATATTTACGTAGCCCTCGCCGAGGCGCTTCTAACGACACCACTCACGTGCGGATAGCTCGAAAAAATGTTGAAATGAAAAACTAGTTTTTGGACCATAACTTTAATTTTTATATTACACCTACCTTAGTTTATTACATATTTACGTAGCCCTCGCCGAGGCGCTTCTAACGACACCACTCACGTGCGGATAGCTCGAAAAAATGTTGAAATGAAAAACTAGTTTTTGGACCATAACTTTAATTTTTATATTACACCTACCTTAGTTTATTACATATTTACGTAGCCCTCGCCGAGGCGCTTCTAACGACACCACTCACGTGCGGATAGCTCGAAAAAATGTTGAAATGAAAAACTAGTTTTTGGACCATAACTTTAATTTTTATATTACACCTACCTTAGTTTATTACATATTTACGTAGCCCTCGCCGAGGCGCTTCTAACGACACCACTCACGTGCGGATAGCTCGAAAAAATGTTGAAATGAAAAACTAGTTTTTGGACCATAACTTTAATTTTTATATTACACCTACCTTAGTTTATTACATATTTACGTAGCCCTCGCCGAGGCGCTTCTAACGACACCACTCACGTGCGGATAGCTCGAAAAAATGTTGAAATGAAAAACTAGTTTTTGGACCATAACTTTAATTTTTATATTACACCTACCTTAGTTTATTACATATTTACGTAGCCCTCGCCGAGGCGCTTCTAACGACACCACTCACGTGCGGATAGCTCGAAAAAATGTTGAAATGAAAAACTAGTTTTTGGACCATAACTTTAATTTTTATATTACACCTACCTTAGTTTATTACATATTTACGTAGCCCTCGCCGAGGCGCTTCTAACGACACCACTCACGTGCGGATAGCTCGAAAAAATGTTGAAATGAAAAACTAGTTTTTGGACCATAACTTTAATTTTTATATTACACCTACCTTAGTTTATTACATATTTACGTAGCCCTCGCCGAGGCGCTTCTAACGACACCACTCACGTGCGGATAGCTCGAAAAAATGTTGAAATGAAAAACTAGTTTTTGGACCATAACTTTAATTTTTATATTACACCTACCTTAGTTTATTACATATTTACGTAGCCCTCGCCGAGGCGCTTCTAACGACACCACTCACGTGCGGATAGCTCGAAAAAATGTTGAAATGAAAAACTAGTTTTTGGACCATAACTTTAATTTTTATATTACACCTACCTTAGTTTATTACATATTTACGTAGCCCTCGCCGAGGCGCTTCTAACGACACCACTCACGTGCGGATAGCTCGAAAAAATGTTGAAATGAAAAACTAGTTTTTGGACCATAACTTTAATTTTTATATTACACCTACCTTAGTTTATTACATATTTACGTAGCCCTCGCCGAGGCGCTTCTAACGACACCACTCACGTGCGGATAGCTCGAAAAAATGTTGAAATGAAAAACTAGTTTTTGGACCATAACTTTAATTTTTATATTACACCTACCTTAGTTTATTACATATTTACGTAGCCCTCGCCGAGGCGCTTCTAACGACACCACTCACGTGCGGATAGCTCGAAAAAATGTTGAAATGAAAAACTAGTTTTTGGACCATAACTTTAATTTTTATATTACACCTACCTTAGTTTATTACATATTTACGTAGCACTCGCCGAGGCGCTTCTAACGACACCACTCACGTGCGGATAGCTCGAAAAAATGTTGAAATGAAAAACTAGTTTTTGGACCATAACTTTAATTTTTATATTACACCTACCTTAGTTTATTACATATTTACGTAGCCCTCGCCGAGGCGCTTCTAACGACACCACTCACGTGCGGATAGCTCGAAAAAATGTTGAAATGAAAAACTAGTTTTTGGACCATAACTTTAATTTTTATATTACACCTACCTTAGTTTATTACATATTTACGTAGCCCTCGCCGAGGCGCTTCTAACGACACCACTCACGTGCGGATAGCTCGAAAAAATGTTGAAATGAAAAACTAGTTTTTGGACCATAACTTTAATTTTTATATTACACCTACCTTAGTTTATTACATATTTACGTAGCCCTCGCCGAGGCGCTTCTAACGACACCACTCACGTGCGGATAGCTCGAAAAAATGTTGAAATGAAAAACTAGTTTTTGGACCATAACTTTAATTTTTATATTACACCTACCTTAGTTTATTACATATTTACGTAGCCCTCGCCGAGGCGCTTCTAACGACACCACTCACGTGCGGATAGCTCGAAAAAATGTTGAAATGAAAAACTAGTTTTTGGACCATAACTTTAATTTTTATATTACACCTACCTTAGTTTATTACATATTTACGTAGCCCTCGCCGAGGCGCTTCTAACGACACCACTCACGTGCGGATAGCTCGAAAAAATGTTGAAATGAAAAACTAGTTTTTGGACCATAACTTTAATTTTTATATTACACCTACCTTAGTTTATTACATATTTACGTAGCCCTCGCCGAGGCGCTTCTAACGACACCACTCACGTGCGGATAGCTCGAAAAAATGTTGAAATGAAAAACTAGTTTTTGGACCATAACTTTAATTTTTATATTACACCTACCTTAGTTTATTACATATTTACGTAGCCCTCGCCGAGGCGCTTCTAACGACACCACTCACGTGCGGATAGCTCGAAAAAATGTTGAAATGAAAAACTAGTTTTTGGACCATAACTTTAATTTTTATATTACACCTACCTTAGTTTATTACATATTTACGTAGCCCTCGCCGAGGCGCTTCTAACGACACCACTCACGTGCGGATAGCTCGAAAAAATGTTGAAATGAAAAACTAGTTTTTGGACCATAACTTTAATTTTTATATTACACCTACGTTAGTTTATTACATATTTACGTAGCCCTCGCCGAGGCGCTTCTAACGACACCACTCACGTGCGGATAGCTCGAAAAAATGTTGAAATGAAAAACTAGTTTTTGGACCATAACTTTAATTTTTATATTACACCTACCTTAGTTTATTACATATTTACGTAGCCCTCGCCGAGGCGCTTCTAACGACACCACTCACGTGCGGATAGCTCGAAAAAATGTTGAAATGAAAAACTAGTTTTTGGACCATAACTTTAATTTTTATATTACACCTACCTTAGTTTATTACATATTTACGTAGCCCTCGCCGAGGCGCTTCTAACGACACCACTCACGTGCGGATAGCTCGAAAAAATGTTGAAATGAAAAACTAGTTTTTGGACCATAACTTTAATTTTTATATTACACCTACCTTAGTTTATTACATATTTACGTAGCCCTCGCCGAGGCGCTTCTAACGACACCACTAACGTGCGGATAGCTCGAAAAAATGTTGAAATGAAAAACTAGTTTTTGGACCATAACTTTAATTTTTATATTACACCTACCTTAGTTTATTACATATTTACGTAGCCCTCGCCGAGGCGCTTCTAACGACACCACTCACGTGCGGATAGCTCGAAAAAATGTTGAAATGAAAAACTAGTTTTTGGACCATAACTTTAATTTTTATATTACACCTACCTTAGTTTATTACACATTTACGTAGCCCTCGCCGAGGCGCTTCTAACGACACCACTCACGTGCGGATAGCTCGAAAAAATGTTGAAATGAAAAACTAGTTTTTGGACCATAACTTTAATTTTTATATTACACCTACCTTAGTTTATTACACATTTACGTAGCCCTCGCCGAGGCGCTTCTAACGACACCACTCACGTGCGGATAGCTCGAAAAAATGTTGAAATGAAAAACTAGTTTTTGGACCATAACTTTAATTTTTATATTACACCTACCTTAGTTTATTACATATTTACGTAGCCCTCGCCGAGGCGCTTCTAACGACACCACTCACGTGCGGATAGCTCGAAAAAATGTTGAAATGAAAAACTAGTTTTTGGACCATAACTTTAATTTTTATATTACACCTACCTTAGTTTATTACATATTTACGTAGCCCTCGCCGAGGCGCTTCTAACGACACCACTCACGTGCGGATAGCTCGAAAAAATGTTGAAATGAAAAACTAGTTTTTGGACCATAACTTTAATTTTTATATTACACCTACCTTAGTTTATTACATATTTACGTAGCCCTCGCCGAGGCGCTTCTAACGACACCAATCACGTGCGGATAGCTCGAAAAAATGTTGAAATGAAAAACTAGTTTTTGGACCATAACTTTAATTTTTATATTACACCTACCTTAGTTTATTACATATTTACGTAGCCCTCGCCGAGGCGCTTCTAACGACACCACTCACGTGCGGATAGCTCGAAAAAATGTTGAAATGAAAAACTAGTTTTTGGACCATAACTTTAATTTTTATATTACACCTACCTTAGTTTATTACATATTTACGTAGCCCTCGCCGAGGCGCTTCTAACGACACCACTCACGTGCGGATAGCTCGAAAAAATGTTGAAATGAAAAACTAGTTTTTGGACCATAACTTTAATTTTTATATTACACCTACCTTAGTTTATTACATATTTACGTAGCCCTCGCCGAGGCGCTTCTAACGACACCACTCACGTGCGGATAGCTCGAAAAAATGTTGAAATGAAAAACTAGTTTTTGGACCATAACTTTAATTTTTATATTACACCTACCTTAGTTTATTACATATTTACGTAGCCCTCGCCGAGGCGCTTCTAACGACACCACTCACGTGCGGATAGCTCGAAAAAATGTTGAAATGAAAAACTAGTTTTTGGACCATAACTTTAATTTTTATATTACACCTACCTTAGTTTATTACATATTTACGTAGCCCTCGCCGAGGCGCTTCTAACGACACCACTCACGTGCGGATAGCTCGAAAAAATGTTGAAATGAAAAACTAGTTTTTGGACCATAACTTTAATTTTTATATTACACCTACCTTAGTTTATTACATATTTACGTAGCCCTCGCCGAGGCGCTTCTAACGACACCACTCACGTGCGGATAGCTCGAAAAAATGTTGAAATGAAAAACTAGTTTTTGGACCATAACTTTAATTTTTATATTACACCTACCTTAGTTTATTACATATTTACGTAGCCCTCGCCGAGGCGCTTCTAACGACACCACTCACGTGCGGATAGCTCGAAAAAATGTTGAAATGAAAAACTAGTTTTTGGACCATAACTTTAATTTTTATATTACACCTACCTTAGTTTATTACATATTTACGTAGCCCTCGCCGAGGCGCTTCTAACGACACCACTCACGTGCGGATAGCTCGAAAAAATGTTGAAATGAAAAACTAGTTTTTGGACCATAACTTTTAATTTTTATATTACACCTACCTTAGTTTATTACATATTTACGTAGCCCTCGCCGAGGCGCTTCTAACGACACCACTCACGTGCGGATAGCTCGAAAAAATGTTGAAATGAAAAACTAGTTTTTGGACCATAACTTTAATTTTTATATTACACCTACCTTAGTTTATTACATATTTACGTAGCCCTCGCCGAGGCGCTTCTAACGACACCACTCACGTGCGGATAGCTCGAAAAAATGTTGAAATGAAAAACTAGTTTTTGGACCATAACTTTAATTTTTATATTACACCTACCTTAGTTTATTACATATTTACGTAGCCCTCGCCGAGGCGCTTCTAACGACACCACTCACGTGCGGATAGCTCGAAAAAATGTTGAAATGAAAAACTAGTTTTTGGACCATAACTTTAATTTTTATATTACACCTACCTTAGTTTATTACATATTTACGTAGCCCTCGCCGAGGCGCTTCTAACGACACCACTCACGTGCGGATAGCTCGAAAAAATGTTGAAATGAAAAACTAGTTTTTGGACCATAACTTTAATTTTTATATTACACCTACCTTAGTTTATTACATATTTACGTAGCCCTCGCCGAGGCGCTTCTAACGACACCACTCACGTGCGGATAGCTCGAAAAAATGTTGAAATGAAAAACTAGTTTTTGGACCATAACTTTAATTTTTATATTACACCTACCTTAGTTTATTACATATTTACGTAGCCCTCGCCGAGGCGCTTCTAACGACACCACTCACGTGCGGATAGCTCGAAAAAATGTTGAAATGAAAAACTAGTTTTTGGACCATAACTTTAATTTTTATATTACACCTACCTTAGTTTATTACATATTTACGTAGCCCTCGCCGAGGCGCTTCTAACGACACCACTCACGTGCGGATAGCTCGAAAAAATGTTGAAATGAAAAACTAGTTTTTGGACCATAACTTTAATTTTTATATTACACCTACCTTAGTTTATTACATATTTACGTAGCCCTCGCCGAGGCGCTTCTAACGACACCACTCACGTGCGGATAGCTCGAAAAAATGTTGAAATGAAAAACTAGTTTTTGGACCATAACTTTAATTTTTATATTACACCTACCTTAGTTTATTACATATTTACGTAGCCCTCGCCGAGGCGCTTCTAACGACACCACTCACGTGCGGATAGCTCGAAAAAATGTTGAAATGAAAAACTAGTTTTTGGACCATAACTTTAATTTTTATATTACACCTACCTTAGTTTATTACATATTTACGTAGCCCTCGCCGAGGCGCTTCTAACGACACCACTCACGTGCGGATAGCTCGAAAAAATGTTGAAATGAAAAACTAGTTTTTGGACCATAACTTTAATTTTTATATTACACCTACCTTAGTTTATTACATATTTACGTAGCCCTCGCCGAGGCGCTTCTAACGACACCACTCACGTGCGGATAGCTCGAAAAAATGTTGAAATGAAAAACTAGTTTTTGGACCATAACTTTAATTTTTATATTACACCTACCTTAGTTTATTACATATTTACGTAGCCCTCGCCGAGGCGCTTCTAACGACACCACTCACGTGCGGATAGCTCGAAAAAATGTTGAAATGAAAAACTAGTTTTTGGACCATAACTTTAATTTTTATATTACACCTACCTTAGTTTATTACATATTTACGTAGCCCTCGCCGAGGCGCTTCTAACGACACCACTCACGTGCGGATAGCTCGAAAAAATGTTGAAATGAAAAACTAGTTTTTGGACCATAACTTTTAATTTTTATATTACACCTACCTTAGTTTATTACATATTTACGTAGCCCTCGCCGAGGCGCTTCTAACGACACCACTCACGTGCGGATAGCTCGAAAAAATGTTGAAATGAAAAACTAGTTTTTGGACCATAACTTTAATTTTTATATTACACCTACCTTAGTTTATTACATATTTACGTAGCCCTCGCCGAGGCGCTTCTAACGACACCACTCACGTGCGGATAGCTCGAAAAAAATGTTGAAATGAAAAACTAGTTTTTGGACCATAACTTTAATTTTTATATTACACCTACCTTAGTTTATTACATATTTACGTAGCCCTCGCCGAGGCGCTTCTAACGACACCACTCACGTGCGGATAGCTCGAAAAAATGTTGAAATGAAAAACTAGTTTTTGGACCATAACTTTAATTTTTATATTACACCTACCTTAGTTTATTACATATTTACGTAGCCCTCGCCGAGGCGCTTCTAACGACACCACTCACGTGCGGATAGCTCGAAAAAATGTTGAAATGAAAAACTAGTTTTTGGACCATAACTTTAATTTTTATATTACACCTACCTTAGTTTATTACATATTTACGTAGCCCTCGCCGAGGCGCTTCTAACGACACCACTCACGTGCGGATAGCTCGAAAAAATGTTGAAATGAAAAACTAGTTTTTGGACCATAACTTTAATTTTTATATTACACCTACCTTAGTTTATTACATATTTACGTAGCCCTCGCCGAGGCGCTTCTAACGACACCACTCACGTGCGGATAGCTCGAAAAAATGTTGAAATGAAAAACTAGTTTTTGGACCATAACTTTAATTTTTATATTACACCTACCTTAGTTTATTACATATTTACGTAACCCTCGCCGAGGCGCTTCTAACGACACCACTCACGTGCGGATAGCTCGAAAAAATGTTGAAATGAAAAACTAGTTTTTGGACCATAACTTTAATTTTTATATTACACCTACCTTAGTTTATTACATATTTACGTAGCCCTCGCCGAGGCGCTTCTAACGACACCACTCACGTGCGGATAGCTCGAAAAAATGTTGAAATGAAAAACTAGTTTTTGGACCATAACTTTAATTTTTATATTACACCTACCTTAGTTTATTACATATTTACGTAGCCCTCGCCGAGGCGCTTCTAACGACACCACTCACGTGCGGATAGCTCGAAAAAATGTTGAAATGAAAAACTAGTTTTTGGACCATAACTTTAATTTTTATATTACACCTACCTTAGTTTATTACATATTTACGTAGCCCTCGCCGAGGCGCTTCTAACGACACCACTCACGTGCGGATAGCTCGAAAAAATGTTGAAATGAAAAACTAGTTTTTGGACCATAACTTTAATTTTTATATTACACCTACCTTAGTTTATTACATATTTACGTAGCCCTCGCCGAGGCGCTTCTAACGACACCACTCACGTGCGGATAGCTCGAAAAAATGTTGAAATGAAAAACTAGTTTTTGGACCATAACTTTAATTTTTATATTACACCTACCTTAGTTTATTACATATTTACGTAGCCCTCGCCGAGGCGCTTCTAACGACACCACTCACGTGCGGATAGCTCGAAAAAATGTTGAAATGAAAAACTAGTTTTTGGACCATAACTTTAATTTTTAATATTACACCTACCTTAGTTTATTACATATTTACGTAGCCCTCGCCGAGGCGCTTCTAACGACACCACTCACGTACGGATAGCTCGAAAAAATGTTGAAATGAAAAACTAGTTTTTGGACCATAACTTTAATTTTTATATTACACCTACCTTAGTTTATTACATATTTACGTAGCCCTCGCCGAGGCGCTTCTAACGACACCACTCACGTGCGGATAGCTCGAAAAAATGTTGAAATGAAAAACTAGTTTTTGGACCATAACTTTAATTTTTATATTACACCTACCTTAGTTTATTACATATTTACGTAGCCCTCGCCGAGGCGCTTCTAACGACACCACTCACGTGCGGATAGCTCGAAAAAATGTTGAAATGAAAAACTAGTTTTTGGACCATAACTTTAATTTTTATATTACACCTACCTTAGTTTATTACATATTTACGTAGCCCTCGCCGAGGCGCTTCTAACGACACCACTCACGTGCGGATAGCTCGAAAAAATGTTGAAATGAAAAACTAGTTTTTGGACCATAACTTTAATTTTTATATTACACCTACCTTAGTTTATTACATATTTACGTAGCCCTCGCCGAGGCGCTTCTAACGACACCACTCACGTGCGGATAGCTCGAAAAAATGTTGAAATGAAAAACTAGTTTTTGGACCATAACTTTAATTTTTTATATTACACCTACCTTAGTTTATTACACATTTACGTAGCCCTCGCCGAGGCGCTTCTAACGACACCACTCACGTGCGGATAGCTCGAAAAAATGTT
>CAJQGB010000080.1:0-16139 GCA_905475315.1 Autographa pulchrina | reverse complement strand
GAAAAACTAGTTTTTGGACCATAACTTTAATTTTTATATTACACCTACCTTAGTTTATTACATATTTAGCTAGCCCTCGCCGAGGCGCTTCTAACGACACCACTCACGTGCGGATAGCTCGAAAAAATGTTGAAATGAAAAACTAGTTTTTGGACCATAACTTTAATTTTTATATTACACCTACCTTAGTTTATTACATATTTAGCTAGCCCTCGCCGAGGCGCTTCTAACGACACCACTCACGTGCGGATAGCTCGAAAAAATGTTGAAATGAAAAACTAGTTTTTGGACCATAACTTTAATTTTTATATTACACCTACCTTAGTTTATTACATATTTAGCTAGCCCTCGCCGAGGCGCTTCTAACGACACCACTCACGTGCACACAGCTCGAAAAAATGTTGAAATGAAAAACTAGTTTTTGGACCATAACTTTAATTTTTCTATTACACCTACCTTAGTTTATTACATATTTAGCTAGCCCTCGCCGAGGCGCTTCTAACGACACCACTCACGTGCGGATAGCTCGAAAAAATGTTGAAATGAAAAACTAGTTTTTGGACCATAACTTTAATTTTTATATTACACCTACCTTAGTTTATTACATATTTAGCTAGCCCTCGCCGAGGCGCTTCTAACGACACCACTCACGTGCGGATAGCTCGAAAAAATGTTGAAATGAAAAACTAGTTTTTGGACCATAACTTTAATTTTTATATTACACCTACCTTAGTTTATTACATATTTAGCTAGCCCTCGCCGAGGCGCTTCTAACGACACCACTCACGTGCGGATAGCTCGAAAAAATGTTGTAATGAAAAACTAGTTTTTGGACCATAACTTTAATTTTTATATTACACCTACCTTAGTTTATTACATATTTAGCTAGCCCTCGCCGAGGCGCTTCTAACGACACCACTCACGTGCGGATAGCTCGAAAAAATGTTGAAATGAAAAACTAGTTTTTGGACCATAACTTTAATTTTTCTATTACACCTACCTTAGTTTATTACATATTTAGCTAGCCCTCGCCGAGGCGCTTCTAACGACACCACTCACGTGCGGATAGCTCGAAAAAATGTTGAAATGAAAAACTAGTTTTTGGACCATAACTTTAATTTTTATATTACACCTACCTTAGTTTATTACATATTTAGCTAGCCCTCGCCGAGGCGCTTCTAACGACACCACTCACGTGCGGATAGCTCGAAAAAATGTTGAAATGAAAAACTAGTTTTTGGACCATAACTTTAATTTTTATATTACACCTACCTTAGTTTATTACATATTTAGCTAGCCCTCGCCGAGGCGCTTCTAACGACACCACTCACGTGCGGATAGCTCGAAAAAATGTTGAAATGAAAAACTAGTTTTTGGACCATAACTTTAATTTTTATATTACACCTACCTTAGTTTATTACATATTTAGCTAGCCCTCGCCGAGGCGCTTCTAACGACACCACTCACGTGCGGATAGCTCGAAAAAATGTTGAAATGAAAAACTAGTTTTTGGACCATAACTTTAATTTTTATATTACACCTACCTTAGTTTATTACATATTTAGCTAGCCCTCGCCGAGGCGCTTCTAACGACACCACTCACGTGCGGATAGCTCGAAAAAATGTTGAAATGAAAAACTAGTTTTTGGACCATAACTTTAATTTTTATATTACACCTACCTTAGTTTATTACATATTTAGCTAGCCCTCGCCGAGGCGCTTCTAACGACACCACTCACGTGCGGATAGCTCGAAAAAATGTTGAAATGAAAAACTAGTTTTTGGACCATAACTTTAATTTTTATATTACACCTACCTTAGTTTATTACATATTTAGCTAGCCCTCGCCGAGGCGCTTCTAACGACACCACTCACGTGCGGATAGCTCGAAAAAATGTTGAAATGAAAAACTAGTTTTTGGACCATAACTTTAATTTTTATATTACACCTACCTTAGTTTATTACATATTTAGCTAGCCCTCGCCGAGGCGCTTCTAACGACACCACTCACGTGCGGATAGCTCGAAAAAATGTTGAAATGAAAAACTAGTTTTCGGACCATAACTTTAATTTTTATATTACACCTACCTTAGTTTATTACATATTTAGCTAGCCCTCGCCGAGGCGCTTCTAACGACACCACTCACGTGCGGATAGCTCGAAAAAATGTTGAAATGAAAAACTAGTTTTTGGACCATAACTTTAATTTTTATATTACACCTACCTTAGTTTATTACATATTTAGCTAGCCCTCGCCGAGGCGCTTCTAACGACACCACTCACGTGCGGATAGCTCGAAAAAATGTTGAAATGAAAAACTAGTTTTTGGACCATAACTTTAATTTTTATATTACACCTACCTTAGTTTATTACATATTTAGCTAGCCCTCGCCGAGGCGCTTCTAACGACACCACTCACGTGCGGATAGCTCGAAAAAATGTTGAAATGAAAAACTAGTTTTTGGACCATAACTTTAATTTTTATATTACACCTACCTTAGTTTATTACATATTTAGCTAGCCCTCGCCGAGGCGCTTCTAACGACACCACTCACGTGCGGATAGCTCGAAAAAATGTTGAAATGAAAAACTAGTTTTTGGACCATAACTTTAATTTTTATATTACACCTACCTTAGTTTATTACATATTTAGCTAGCCCTCGCCGAGGCGCTTCTAACGACACCACTCACGTGCGGATAGCTCGAAAAAATGTTGAAATGAAAAACTAGTTTTTGGACCATAACTTTAATTTTTATATTACACCTACCTTAGTTTATTACATATTTAGCTAGCCCTCGCCGAGGCGCTTCTAACGACACCACTCACGTGCGGATAGCTCGAAAAAATGTTGAAATGAAAAACTAGTTTTTGGACCATAACTTTAATTTTTATATTACACCTACCTTAGTTTATTACATATTTAGCTAGCCCTCGCCGAGGCGCTTCTAACGACACCACTCACGTGCGGATAGCTCGAAAAAATGTTGAAATGAAAAACTAGTTTTTGGACCATAACTTTAATTTTTATATTACACCTACCTTAGTTTATTACATATTTAGCTAGCCCTCGCCGAGGCGCTTCTAACGACACCACTCACGTGCGGATAGCTCGAAAAAATGTTGAAATGAAAAACTAGTTTTTGGACCATAACTTTAATTTTTATATTACACCTACCTTAGTTTATTACATATTTAGCTAGCCCTCGCCGAGGCGCTTCTAACGACACCACTCACGTGCGGATAGCTCGAAAAAATGTTGAAATGAAAAACTAGTTTTTGGACCATAACTTTAATTTTTATATTACACCTACCTTAGTTTATTACATATTTAGCTAGCCCTCGCCGAGGCGCTTCTAACGACACCCCTCACGTGCGGATAGCTCGAAAAAATGTTGAAATGAAAAACTAGTTTTTGGACCATAACTTTAATTTTTATATTACACCTACCTTAGTTTATTACATATTTAGCTAGCCCTCGCCGAGGCGCTTCTAACGACACCACTCACGTGCGGATAGCTCGAAAAAATGTTGAAATGAAAAACTAGTTTTTGGACCATAACTTTAATTTTTATATTACACCTACCTTAGTTTATTACATATTTAGCTAGCCCTCGCCGAGGCGCTTCTAACGACACCACTCACGTGCGGATAGCTCGAAAAAATGTTGAAATGAAAAACTAGTTTTTGGACCATAACTTTAATTTTTATATTACACCTACCTTAGTTTATTACATATTTAGCTAGCCCTCGCCGAGGCGCTTCTAACGACACCACTCACGTGCGGATAGCTCGAAAAAATATTGAAATGAAAAACTAGTTTTTGGACCATAACTTTAATTTTTATATTACACCTACCTTAGTTTATTACATATTTAGCTAGCCCTCGCCGAGGCGCTTCTAACGACACCACTCACGTGCGGATAGCTCGAAAAAATGTTGAAATGAAAAACTAGTTTTTGGACCATAACTTTAATTTTTATATTACACCTACCTTAGTTTATTACATATTTAGCTAGCCCTCGCCGAGGCGCTTCTAACGACACCACTCACGTGCGGATAGCTCGAAAAAATGTTGAAATGAAAAACTAGTTTTTGGACCATAACTTTAATTTTTATATTACACCTACCTTAGTTTATTACATATTTAGCTAGCCCTCGCCGAGGCGCTTCTAACGACACCACTCACGTGCACACAGCTCGAAAAAATGTTGAAATGAAAAACTAGTTTTTGGACCATTACTTTAATTTTTCTATTACACCTACCTTAGTTTATTACATATTTAGCTAGCCCTCGCCGAGGCGCTTCTAACGACACCACTCACGTGCGGATAGCTCGAAAAAATGTTGAAATGAAAAACTAGTTTTTGGACCATAACTTTAATTTTTATATTACACCTACCTTAGTTTATTACATATTTAGCTAGCCCTCGCCGAGGCGCTTCTAACGACACCACTCACGTGCGGATAGCTCGAAAAAATGTTGAAATGAAAAACTAGTTTTTGGACCATAACTTTAATTTTTATATTACACCTACCTTAGTTTATTACATATTTAGCTAGCCCTCGCCGAGGCGCTTCTAACGACACCACTCACGTGCGGATAGCTCGAAAAAATGTTGAAATGAAAAACTAGTTTTTGGACCATAACTTTAATTTTTATATTACACCTACCTTAGTTTATTACATATTTAGCTAGCCCTCGCCGAGGCGCTTCTAACGACACCACTCACGTGCGGATAGCTCGAAAAAATGTTGAAATGAAAAACTAGTTTTTGGACCATAACTTTAATTTTTATATTACACCTACCTTAGTTTATTACATATTTAGCTAGCCCTCGCCGAGGCGCTTCTAACGACACCACTCACGTGCGGATAGCTCGAAAAAATGTTGAAATGAAAAACTAGTTTTTGGACCATAACTTTAATTTTTATATTACACCTACCTTAGTTTATTACATATTTAGCTAGCCCTCGCCGAGGCGCTTCTAACGACACCACTCACGTGCGGATAGCTCGAAAAAATGTTGAAATGAAAAACTAGTTTTTGGACCATAACTTTAATTTTTATATTACACCTACCTTAGTTTATTACATATTTAGCTAGCCCTCGCCGAGGCGCTTCTAACGACACCACTCACGTGCGGATAGCTCGAAAAAATGTTGAAATGAAAAACTAGTTTTTGGACCATAACTTTAATTTTTATATTACACCTACCTTAGTTTATTACATATTTAGCTAGCCCTCGCCGAGGCGCTTCTAACGACACCACTCACGTGCGGATAGCTCGAAAAAATGTTGAAATGAAAAACTAGTTTTTGGACCATAACTTTAATTTTTATATTACACCTACCTTAGTTTATTACATATTTAGCTAGCCCTCGCCGAGGCGCTTCTAACGACACCACTCACGTGCGGATAGCTCGAAAAAATATTGAAATGAAAAACTAGTTTTTGGACCATAACTTTAATTTTTATATTACACCTACCTTAGTTTATTACATATTTAGCTAGCCCTCGCCGAGGCGCTTCTAACGACACCACTCACGTGCGGATAGCTCGAAAAAATGTTGAAATGAAAAACTAGTTTTTGGACCATAACTTTAATTTTTATATTACACCTACCTTAGTTTATTACATATTTAGCTAGCCCTCGCCGAGGCGCTTCTAACGACACCACTCACGTGCGGATAGCTCGAAAAAATGTTGAAATGAAAAACTAGTTTTTGGACCATAACTTTAATTTTTATATTACACCTACCTTAGTTTATTACATATTTAGCTAGCCCTCGCCGAGGCGCTTCTAACGACACCACTCACGTGCGGATAGCTCGAAAAAATGTTGAAATGAAAAACTAGTTTTTGGACCATAACTTTAATTTTTATATTACACCTACCTTAGTTTATTACATATTTAGCTAGCCCTCGCCGAGGCGCTTCTAACGACACCACTCACGTGCGGATAGCTCGAAAAAATGTTGAAATGAAAAACTAGTTTTTGGACCATAACTTTAATTTTTATATTACACCTACCTTAGTTTATTACATATTTAGCTAGCCCTCGCCAAGGCGCTTCTAACGACACCACTCACGTGCGGATAGCTCGAAAAAATGTTGAAATGAAAAACTAGTTTTTGGACCATAACTTTAATTTTTATATTACACCTACCTTAGTTTATTACATATTTAGCTAGCCCTCGCCGAGGCGCTTCTAACGACACCACTCACGTGCGGATAGCTCGAAAAAATGTTGAAATGAAAAACTAGTTTTTGGACCATAACTTTAATTTTTATATTACACCTACCTTAGTTTATTACATATTTAGCTAGCCCTCGCCGAGGCGCTTCTAACGACACCACTCACGTGCGGATAGCTCGAAAAAATGTTGAAATGAAAAACTAGTTTTTGGACCATAACTTTAATTTTTATATTACACCTACCTTAGTTTATTACATATTTAGCTAGCCCTCGCCGAGGCGCTTCTAACGACACCACTCACGTGCGGATAGCTCGAAAAAATGTTGAAATGAAAAACTAGTTTTTGGACCATAACTTTAATTTTTATATTACACCTACCTTAGTTTATTACATATTTAGCTAGCCCTCGCCGAGGCGCTTCTAACGACACCACTCACGTGCGGATAGCTCGAAAAAATGTTGAAATGAAAAACTAGTTTTTGGACCATAACTTTAATTTTTATATTACACCTACCTTAGTTTATTACATATTTAGCTAGCCCTCGCCGAGGCGCTTCTAACGACACCACTCACGTGCGGATAGCTCGAAAAAATGTTGAAATGAAAAACTAGTTTTTGGACCATAACTTTAATTTTTATATTACACCTACCTTAGTTTATTACATATTTAGCTAGCCCTCGCCGAGGCGCTTCTAACGACACCACTCACGTGCGGATAGCTCGAAAAAATGTTGAAATGAAAAACTAGTTTTTGGACCATAACTTTAATTTTTATATTACACCTACCTTAGTTTATTACATATTTAGCTAGCCCTCGCCGAGGCGCTTCTAACGACACCTCTCACGTGCGGATAGCTCGAAAAAATATTGAAATGAAAAACTAGTTTTTGGACCATAACTTTAATTTTTATATTACACCTACCTTAGTTTATTACATATTTAGCTAGCCCTCGCCGAGGCGCTTCTAACGACACCACTCACGTGCGGATAGCTCGAAAAAATGTTGAAATGAAAAACTAGTTTTTGGACCATAACTTTAATTTTTATATTACACCTACCTTAGTTTATTACATATTTAGCTAGCCCTCGCCGAGGCGCTTCTAACGACACCACTCACGTGCGGATAGCTCGAAAAAATGTTGAAATGAAAAACTAGTTTTTGGACCATAACTTTAATTTTTATATTACACCTACCTTAGTTTATTACATATTTAGCTAGCCCTCGCCGAGGCGCTTCTAACGACACCACTCACGTGCGGATAGCTCGAAAAAATGTTGAAATGAAAAACTAGTTTTTGGACCATAACTTTAATTTTTATATTACACCTACCTTAGTTTATTACATATTTAGCTAGCCCTCGCCGAGGCGCTTCTAACGACACCACTCACGTGCGGATAGCTCGAAAAAATGTTGAAATGAAAAACTAGTTTTTGGACCATAACTTTAATTTTTATATTACACCTACCTTAGTTTATTACATATTTAGCTAGCCCTCGCCGAGGCGCTTCTAACGACACCACTCACGTGCGGATAGCTCGAAAAAATGTTGAAATGAAAAACTAGTTTTTGGACCATAACTTTAATTTTTATATTACACCTACCTTAGTTTATTACATATTTAGCTAGCCCTCGCCGAGGCGCTTCTAACGACACCACTCACGTGCGGATAGCTCGAAAAAATGTTGAAATGAAAAACTAGTTTTTGGACCATAACTTTAATTTTTATATTACACCTACCTTAGTTTATTACATATTTAGCTAGCCCTCGCCGAGGCGCTTCTAACGACACCACTCACGTGCGGATAGCTCGAAAAAATATTGAAATGAAAAACTAGTTTTTGGACCATAACTTTAATTTTTATATTACACCTACCTTAGTTTATTACATATTTAGCTAGCCCTCGCCGAGGCGCTTCTAACGACACCACTCACGTGCGGATAGCTCGAAAAAATTTTGAAATGAAAAACTAGTTTTTGGACCATAACTTTAATTTTTATATTACACCTACCTTAGTTTATTACATATTTAGCTAGCCCTCGCCGAGGCGCTTCTAACGACACCACTCACGTGCGGATAGCTCGAAAAAATGTTGAAATGAAAAACTAGTTTTTGGACCATAACTTTAATTTTTATATTACACCTACCTTAGTTTATTACATATTTAGCTAGCCCTCGCCGAGGCGCTTCTAACGACACCACTCACGTGCGGATAGCTCGAAAAAATGTTGAAATGAAAAACTAGTTTTTGGACCATAACTTTAATTTTTATATTACACCTACCTTAGTTTATTACATATTTAGCTAGCCCTCGCCGAGGCGCTTCTAACGACACCACTCACGTGCGGATAGCTCGAAAAAATGTTGAAATGAAAAACTAGTTTTTGGACCATAACTTTATTTTTTATATTACACCTACCTTAGTTTATTACATATTTAGCTAGCCCTCGCCGAGGCGCTTCTAACGACACCACTCACGTGCGGATAGCTCGAAAAAATGTTGAAATGAAAAACTAGTTTTTGGACCATAACTTTAATTTTTATATTACACCTACCTTAGTTTATTACATATTTAGCTAGCCCTCGCCGAGGCGCTTCTAACGACACCACTCACGTGCGGATAGCTCGAAAAAATGTTGAAATGAAAAACTAGTTTTTGGACCATAACTTTAATTTTTATATTACACCTACCTTAGTTTATTACATATTTAGCTAGCCCTCGCCGAGGCGCTTCTAACGACACCACTCACGTGCGGATAGCTCGAAAAAATGTTGAAATGAAAAACTAGTTTTTGGACCATAACTTTATTTTTTATATTACACCTACCTTAGTTTATTACATATTTAGCTAGCCCTCGCCGAGGCGCTTCTAACGACACCCCTCCCGTGCGGATAGCTCGAAAAAATGTTGAAATGAAAAACTAGTTTTTGGACCATAACTTTAATTTTTATATTACACCTACCTTAGTTTATTACATATTTAGCTAGCCCTCGCCGAGGCGCTTCTAACGACACCACTCACGTGCGGATAGCTCGAAAAAATGTTGAAATGAAAAACTAGTTTTTGGACCATAACTTTAATTTTTATATTACACCTACCTTAGTTTATTACATATTTAGCTAGCCCTCGCCGAGGCGCTTCTAACGACACCACTCACGTGCGGATAGCTCGAAAAAATGTTGAAATGAAAAACTAGTTTTTGGACCATAACTTTAATTTTTATATTACACCTACCTTAGTTTATTACATATTTAGCTAGCCCTCGCCGAGGCGCTTCTAACGACACCCCTCACGTGCGGATAGCTCGAAAAAATGTTGAAATGAAAAACTAGTTTTTGGACCATAACTTTAATTTTTATATTACACCTACCTTAGTTTATTACATATTTAGCTAGCCCTCGCCGAGGCGCTTCTAACGACACCACTCACGTGCGGATAGCTCGAAAAAATGTTGAAATGAAAAACTAGTTTTTGGACCATAACTTTGATTTTTATATTACACCTACCTTAGTTTATTACATATTTAGCTAGCCCTCGCCGAGGCGCTTCTAACGACACCACTCACGTGCGGATAGCTCGAAAAAATGTTGAAATGAAAAACTAGTTTTTGGACCATAACTTTAATTTTTATATTACACCTACCTTAGTTTATTACATATTTAGCTAGCCCTCGGCGAGGCGCTTCTAACGACACCACTCACGTGCGGATAGCTCGAAAAAATGTTGAAATGAAAAACTAGTTTTTGGACCATAACTTTAATTTTTATATTACACCTACCTTAGTTTATTACATATTTAGCTAGCCCTCGCCGAGGCGCTTCTAACGACACCACTCACGTGCGGATAGCTCGAAAAAATGTTGAAATGAAAAACTAGTTTTTGGACCATAACTTTAATTTTTATATTACACCTACCTTAGTTTATTACATATTTAGCTAGCCCTCGCCGAGGCGCTTCTAACGACACCACTCACGTGCGGATAGCTCGAAAAAATGTTGAAATGAAAAACTAGTTTTTGGACCATAACTTTAATTTTTATATTACACCTACCTTAGTTTATTACATATTTAGCTAGCCCTCGCCGAGGCGCTTCTAACGACACCACTCACGTGCGGATAGCTCGAAAAAATGTTGAAATGAAAAACTAGTTTTTGGACCATAACTTTAATTTTTATATTACACCTACCTTAGTTTATTACATATTTAGCTAGCCCTCGCCGAGGCGCTTCTAACGACACCACTCACGTGCGGATAGCTCGAAAAAATGTTGAAATGAAAAACTAGTTTTTGGACCATAACTTTAATTTTTATATTACACCTACCTTAGTTTATTACATATTTAGCTAGCCCTCGCCGAGGCGCTTCTAACGACACCACTCACGTGCGGATAGCTCGAAAAAATGTTGAAATGAAAAACTAGTTTTTGGACCATAACTTTAATTTTTATATTACACCTACCTTAGTTTATTACATATTTAGCTAGCCCTCGCCGAGGCGCTTCTAACGACACCACTCACGTGCGGATAGCTCGAAAAAATGTTGAAATGAAAAACTAGTTTTTGGACCATAACTTTAATTTTTATATTACACCTACCTTAGTTTATTACATATTTAGCTAGCCCTCGCCGAGGCGCTTCTAACGACACCACTCACGTGCGGATAGCTCGAAAAAATGTTGAAATGAAAAACTAGTTTTTGGACCATAACTTTAATTTTTATATTACACCTACCTTAGTTTATTACATATTTAGCTAGCCCTCGCCGAGGCGCTTCTAACGACACCCCTCACGTGCGGATAGCTCGAAAAAATGTTGAAATGAAAAACTAGTTTTTGGACCATAACTTTAATTTTTATATTACACCTACCTTAGTTTATTACATATTTAGCTAGCCCTCGCCGAGGCGCTTCTAACGACACCACTCACGTGCGGATAGCTCGAAAAAATGTTGAAATGAAAAACTAGTTTTTGGACCATAACTTTGATTTTTATATTACACCTACCTTAGTTTATTACATATTTAGCTAGCCCTCGCCGAGGCGCTTCTAACGACACCACTCACGTGCGGATAGCTCGAAAAAATGTTGAAATGAAAAACTAGTTTTTGGACCATAACTTTAATTTTTATATTACACCTACCTTAGTTTATTACATATTTAGCTAGCCCTCGCCGAGGCGCTTCTAACGACACCACTCACGTGCGGATAGCTCGAAAAAATGTTGAAATGAAAAACTAGTTTTTGGACCATAACTTTAATTTTTATATTACACCTACCTTAGTTTATTACATATTTAGCTAGCCCTCGCCGAGGCGCTTCTAACGACACCACTCACGTGCGGATAGCTCGAAAAAATGTTGAAATGAAAAACTAGTTTTTGGACCATAACTTTAATTTTTATATTACACCTACCTTAGTTTATTACATATTTAGCTAGCCCTCGCCGAGGCGCTTCTAACGACACCACTCACGTGCGGATAGCTCGAAAAAATGTTGAAATGAAAAACTAGTTTTTGGACCATAACTTTAATTTTTATATTACACCTACCTTAGTTTATTACATATTTAGCTAGCCCTCGCCGAGGCGCTTCTAACGACACCACTCACGTGCGGATAGCTCGAAAAAATGTTGAAATGAAAAACTAGTTTTTGGACCATAACTTTAATTTTTATATTACACCTACCTTAGTTTATTACATATTTAGCTAGCCCTCGCCGAGGCGCTTCTAACGACACCACTCACGTGCGGATAGCTCGAAAAAATGTTGAAATGAAAAACTAGTTTTTGGACCATAACTTTAATTTTTATATTACACCTACCTTAGTTTATTACATATTTAGCTAGCCCTCGCCGAGGCGCTTCTAACGACACCACTCACGTGCGGATAGCTCGAAAAAATGTTGAAATGAAAAACTAGTTTTTGGACCATAACTTTAATTTTTATATTACACCTACCTTAGTTTATTACATATTTAGCTAGCCCTCGCCGAGGCGCTTCTAACGACACCACTCACGTGCGGATAGCTCGAAAAAATGTTGAAATGAAAAACTAGTTTTTGGACCATAACTTTAATTTTTATATTACACCTACCTTAGTTTATTACATATTTAGCTAGCCCTCGCCGAGGCGCTTCTAACGACACCACTCACGTGCGGATAGCTCGAAAAAATGTTGAAATGAAAAACTAGTTTTTGGACCATAACTTTAATTTTTATATTACACCTACCTTAGTTTATTACATATTTAGCTAGCCCTCGCCGAGGCGCTTCTAACGACACCACTCACGTGCGGATAGCTCGAAAAAATGTTGAAATGAAAAACTAGTTTTTGGACCATAACTTTAATTTTTATATTACACCTACCTTAGTTTATTACATATTTAGCTAGCCCTCGCCGAGGCGCTTCTAACGACACCACTCACGTGCGGATAGCTCGAAAAAATGTTGAAATGAAAAACTAGTTTTTGGACCATAACTTTAATTTTTATATTACACCTACCTTAGTTTATTACATATTTAGCTAGCCCTCGCCGAGGCGCTTCTAACGACACCACTCACGTGCGGATAGCTCGAAAAAATGTTGAAATGAAAAACTAGTTTTTGGACCATAACTTTAATTTTTATATTACACCTACCTTAGTTTATTACATATTTAGCTAGCCCTCGCCGAGGCGCTTCTAACGACACCACTCACGTGCGGATAGCTCGAAAAAATGTTGAAATGAAAAACTAGTTTTTGGACCATAACTTTAATTTTTATATTACACCTACCTTAGTTTATTACATATTTAGCTAGCCCTCGCCGAGGCGCTTCTAACGACACCACTCACGTGCGGATAGCTCGAAAAAATGTTGAAATGAAAAACTAGGTTTTGGACCATAACTTTATTTTTTATATTACACCTACCTTAGTTTATTACATATTTAGCTAGCCCTCGCCGAGGCGCTTCTAACGACACCCCTCACGTGCGGATAGCTCGAAAAAATGTTGAAATGAAAAACTAGTTTTTGGACCATAACTTTAATTTTTATATTACACCTACCTTAGTTTATTACATATTTAGCTAGCCCTCGCCGAGGCGCTTCTAACGACACCACTCACGTGCGGATAGCTCGAAAAAATGTTGAAATGAAAAACTAGTTTTTGGACCATAACTTTAATTTTTATATTACACCTACCTTAGTTTATTACATATTTAGCTAGCCCTCGCCGAGGCGCTTCTAACGACACCACTCACGTGCGGATAGCTCGAAAAAATGTTGAAATGAAAAACTAGTTTTTGGACCATAACTTTAATTTTTATATTACACCTACCTTAGTTTATTACATATTTAGCTAGCCCTCGCCGAGGCGCTTCTAACGACACCACTCACGTGCGGATAGCTCGAAAAAATGTTGAAATGAAAAACTAGTTTTTGGACCATAACTTTAATTTTTATATTACACCTACCTTAGTTTATTACATATTTAGCTAGCCCTCGCCGAGGCGCTTCTAACGACACCACTCACGTGCGGATAGCTCGAAAAAATGTTGAAATGAAAAACTAGTTTTTGGACCATAACTTTATTTTTTATATTACACCTACCTTAGTTTATTACATATTTAGCTAGCCCTCGCCGAGGCGCTTCTAACGACACCCCTCACGTGCGGATAGCTCGAAAAAATGTTGAAATGAAAAACTAGTTTTTGGACCATAACTTTAATTTTTATATTACACCTACCTTAGTTTATTACATATTTAGCTAGCCCTCGCCGAGGCGCTTCTAACGACACCACTCACGTGCGGATAGCTCGAAAAAATGTTGAAATGAAAAACTAGTTTTTGGACCATAACTTTAATTTTTATATTACACCTACCTTGGTTTATTACATATTTAGCTAGCCCTCGCCGAGGCGCTTCTAACGACACCACTCACGTGCGGATAGCTCGAAAAAATGTTGAAATGAAAAACTAGTTTTTGGACCATAACTTTAATTTTTATATTACACCTACCTTAGTTTATTACATATTTAGCTAGCCCTCGCCGAGGCGCTTCTAACGACACCCCTCACGTGCGGATAGCTCGAAAAAATGTTGAAATGAAAAACTAGTTTTTGGACCATAACTTTAATTTTTATATTACACCTACCTTAGTTTATTACATATTTAGCTAGCCCTCGCCGAGGCGCTTCTAACGACACCACTCACGTGCGGATAGCTCGAAAAAATGTTGAAATGAAAAACTAGTTTTTGGACCATAACTTTGATTTTTATATTACACCTACCTTAGTTTATTACATATTTAGCTAGCCCTCGCCGAGGCGCTTCTAACGACACCACTCACGTGCGGATAGCTCGAAAAAATGTTGAAATGAAAAACTAGTTTTTGGACCATAACTTTAATTTTTATATTACACCTACCTTAGTTTATTACATATTTAGCTAGCCCTCGCCGAGGCGCTTCTAACGACACCACTCACGTGCGGATAGCTCGAAAAAATGTTGAAATGAAAAACTAGTTTTTGGACCATAACTTTAATTTTTATATTACACCTACCTTAGTTTATTACATATTTAGCTAGCCCTCGCCGAGGCGCTTCTAACGACACCACTCACGTGCGGATAGCTCGAAAAAATGTTGAAATGAAAAACTAGTTTTTGGACCATAACTTTAATTTTTATATTACACCTACCTTAGTTTATTACATATTTAGCTAGCCCTCGCCGAGGCGCTTCTAACGACACCACTCACGTGCGGATAGCTCGAAAAAATGTTGAAATGAAAAACTAGTTTTTGGACCATAACTTTAATTTTTATATTACACCTACCTTAGTTTATTACATATTTAGCTAGCCCTCGCCGAGGCGCTTCTAACGACACCACTCACGTGCGGATAGCTCGAAAAAATGTTGAAATGAAAAACTAGTTTTTGGACCATAACTTTAATTTTTATATTACACCTACCTTAGTTTATTACATATTTAGCTAGCCCTCGCCGAGGCGCTTCTAACGACACCACTCACGTGCGGATAGCTCGAAAAAATGTTGAAATGAAAAACTAGTTTTTGGACCATAACTTTAATTTTTATATTACACCTACCTTAGTTTATTACATATTTAGCTAGCCCTCGCCGAGGCGCTTCTAACGACACCACTCACGTGCGGATAGCTCGAAAAAATGTTGAAATGAAAAACTAGTTTTTGGACCATAACTTTAATTTTTATATTACACCTACCTTAGTTTATTACATATTTAGCTAGCCCTCGCCGAGGCGCTTCTAACGACACCACTCACGTGCGGATAGCTCGAAAAATGTTGAAATGAAAAACTAGTTTTTGGACCATAACTTTAATTTTTATATTACACCTACCTTAGTTTATTACATATTTAGCTAGCCCTCGCCGAGGCGCTTCTAACGACACCACTCACGTGCGGATAGCTCGAAAAAATGTTGAAATGAAAAACTAGTTTTTGGACCATAACTTTAATTTTTATATTACACCTACCTTAGTTTATTACATATTTAGCTAGCCCTCGCCGAGGCGCTTCTAACGACACCCCTCACGTGCGGATAGCTCGAAAAAATGTTGAAATGAAAAACTAGTTTTTGGACCATAACTTTAATTTTTATATTACACCTACCTTAGTTTATTACATATTTAGCTAGCCCTCGCCGAGGCGCTTCTAACGACACCACTCACGTGCGGATAGCTCGAAAAAATGTTGAAATGAAAAACTAGTTTTTGGACCATAACTTTGATTTTTATATTACACCTACCTTAGTTTATTACATATTTAGCTAGCCCTCGCCGAGGCGCTTCTAACGACACCACTCACGTGCGGATAGCTCGAAAAAATGTTGAAATGAAAAACTAGTTTTTGGACCATAACTTTAATTTTTATATTACACCTACCTTAGTTTATTACATATTTAGCTAGCCCTCGCCGAGGCGCTTCT
>CAJQGB010000079.1:0-5000 GCA_905475315.1 Autographa pulchrina | reverse complement strand
AGGCTAAGCTGGAGTCAGTGTCCTCAGACGTCAGGGACATCCGGGACAGGCCACCACCAGCGCCTCCGGCGCAAAGCCTGGACTCGGAGTTTGCTACCGTCGAGGTCAAAAGGACACTGGCCGAGATAGTGAAGGGCCTAGGCACCATTAAGGAGCGCCCGGCTCCCACCACCCCAGCCAGCCAAACTCAACACCACCGCCACCACAGCCACAGCCCAACCACACTCTGATTGTCTCCTCGACGGACCCAAAACACACGGGAGACAACGTTATGGAGAGAGTCAGAGCGGTGTTGGACCTCAAAAACACGGGGGCACAACTGAACAAAGCGCGAAAGGCCAAAAACCAGAAGGTCATCCTGAACTGCGCCACAAAAGATGATGTGGACATCGTCAAGCGTCAGTTCCAGGGTAAGAGCGACCTGAAGGTCCAAGAGCCGAAACCCGCGAACCCCCTGGTCTGCATGCGCGGCGTAGAGGCCTACTACTCCGACAGAGAGATGGAAAGTCTCCTGATTTCCCAGAACAGGAAACTCCTACACGGGGTAGACGTGGCCAGCCAAACGATTAAGCTGCGGTTCAGGAAAAAGTCAAGGACTCCCGTCCTGTGTCATCCTGTCTTCGAGCTCTCCCCCGAACTCTGGAAGCGCTTCACGCAAGGAGAAGCAAAGGTCTTCTTGGGTATGAAGAGAGTCCCCGTGGAGGATCAGACCCCCCCTGGTACAGTGCAGTAAGTGTCTGGGATACGGTCACACGAAGACCGTGTGCACAGAAAAGGCACAGACGTGCAGTTACTGCGCAGGTGAGCACGTCGGGAGGGACTGCCCTGCAAAGAGACAAGAAGAGAGCCCAACTTGCGTGAACTGCGTCAGGGCAAAGAAGGAGGGAGCGGACACGGCTCATCCCGCATACAGCGATGTCTGCCAGGAGCGCCAGAAATGGGATGGCATAGCCAGGTCGAGAGTGGCTTATTGCTAAGGTGGAAGGCACCATAAACAACACAGTGGTCAGAACTCGCGGTAGCCCGACAGGAGGTTTGCGTTTCATCCAGGCGAATCTCCAAAGGTCCAAGCTTGCAACAACAGAGCTCCATCAAGTGGCCCAGAAGACAGGCGTGAAAATGGCCCTCGTTCAGGAACCGTACGTGGGAAGAACGGGGAGCCTGAAACAACAACCAGGCACACAAGTCATCCAGTGCACTCTGGGCCGCCAAAAGCCGGTGAAAGCTGCTATCATTGTGTTCGGGGACGAGCTGGAGGTCATCCACGACCCTCGGCTGGTCACCGAAAACATTGCAGCCGTAACGATAAAGGTGGGACCTATCAAGCTTGGAGTACTGTCGGTCTATTTCGAGGGGGACCAACCACTTACCCAATACATTAACACCACAAAAAACACACTCACAAAAATACATACACATACACCCAATACGGTCGTAGGAGGAGACGTGAACGCATGGAGCCAGTGGTGGGGAAGCAATTCCGAGGACCACCGTGGTGCAGAGTACAACTCCTTCCTCAACGAAATGGATCTCCAAATCCTCAACAGAGGACAGGTTCCAACTTTCGAGACGTACAGAGGGGACAGGCTGTACACGAGCATCGTCGATGTAACGGTGTGCAGTTTGTCTCTCCTGAACAGGATCGAGGGCTGGAAAGTAGATAGAGGCCTCACCTCATCCGATCACAACGCGATCACCTTCACGATGCGCCTGGAGAAGCCCTTGGAGCCCCTAAGGACTATATCGACACGCATCTATAACACCAAGAAGGCAAAGTGGTCGGAATTCAAGGAGCACTTCAGTATGATCCTTGAAGAGAGGAAACTTAACACCAGCCAAAATCTGCGAAACATCGACTCCCGGGGAGATGGAGTCCATTATCAGCGAGTACACCTCCGCCATCCACCAAGCTTGTGAGAAAGCAGTACCCAAGCTTGGCGGGAGGAAAACACGACTTGAGCCCGCCCTGGTGGTCTCCTTCTCTAGAAGAACTAAAAAAATGATGTTCTAAGAAAAAAGAGAAGGATCCGGAACGCGGCTCCCACACGCAGACTTCATGTTATCACAGAGTACCAAACAGCTAAAACTCTATACAACACACAAGCCACAGAAGCTGCCACGGCCAGCTGGAAGGAGTTCTGTTCCACACAAGATAGGGAGAGTAATGTGGGACGGAATCTATCGTGTGCTAAGGAAAACAGCCAGAAGGGAAAACGACTCGCTCCTCAGGAACACCGAAGGTCAAACCCTGACCCCAGAGCAGTCGTCAAACCTCCTGGCGGACACCTTCTACCCCGCAGATCACACCCTTTCAGAGACGCCGCATCAGAAGCAGCTAAGAAGCTTAACACAGCGTAACCCCGGTGATATCCGAGAACTGTCGGCTGACGACCCACCCTTCGAACCCGCGGAGCTGGAACAGGTTCTACGAACCCAGAATCCAAAAAAAGCTCCAGGGCCGGATGGGTTAACGGCAGACATATGCACCACAGCTATCAGCTGCAACAGGCAGGTATTTTTGGCCTTGGCCAACAAGTGTTTGACACTCTCATACTTCCCTAAGCAGTGGAAAATAGCTCATGTGTGCATTCTCAGGAAACCCGGGAAGGACGATTACACCCATCCGAAGTCCTATAGGCCTATAGGGCTCCTACCAGTCTTGGGTAAAATCGTCGAAAAGTTGTTAGTTAACAGACTGCAGTGGCACCTCCTCCCGACACTCAACACAAATCAGTACGGCTTCATGCCACAAACGCGGCACTGAGGACGCCCTCTATGCACTAGTAACCCACATCCGAAAGGAAATAAAAGCCAAAAAGATCGTGCTTGTGGTGTCGCTGGACATAGAGGGGGCCTTCGACAATGCGTGGTGGCCTGCTATAAAAAGCCAACTGATACACAAAAGGTGTCCCAAAAAACATATACACAACATTGGTCTCCTACCTAGAGGATCGAAAGGTTGCAGTCAACTACGCCAGAGCAATAAGCGAGAAGGAAACCACCAAGGGATGCGTCAGGGCTCTATAGCCGGTCCGACGCTGTGGAACCTAATCCTAGACTCGCTTCTACATCAAATCAATGACTCTGGCGTGTTCTGCCAAGCGTACGCGGATGATGTGGTTCTGGTCTTCTCGGACAAAGAAGTTAGTACCCTACAGCAAATGGCAGATAGAACGCTGAATAGTGTGGCCGAGTGGGGTGTTCAGAACAAGTTAAACTTCGCCGCCCATAAAACCAACGCAATGGTTTTGACGAAGAAACTCAAGTACGACACACCGGTCGTCCACATGCGCGGCGTTCGGCTGAATCTCGTCTCTGAGATCAAGCTGTTAGGGCTGACAATAGACAACAAACTCACTTTCAACGCACATGTTACTGCCACCTGCAAGAAAGCTGCGGATATATACAAACAGCTTGCATGTGCTGCGAGAGTGACTTGGGGTCTCAATAGAGAAGTAATCAGAACCATATACGTGTCGGTGATAGAGCCGATCGTGCTTTACGGAGCCCAGCGCATGGGCCCCCGCAGCTGAGAAGTTGATGGTTAGAAACCAGCTAGACTCACTGCAGAGAGGGTTTGCGCAGAAGATCTGCAAAGCGTATCGCACGGTGTCTCTGACGTCGGCACTCATCCTATCTGGACAACTACCTCTAGACCTCCGGGTAGCAGAGGCCGCAACATTCTTCAGAATTAAAAAAGGGTATTCCCACGAGTTCCTACCCCCCGGCAGGGACTTGGAGCGAAAAGTGGGTTATCTCCAACATCCACACCCATCAAAATTAACACACCTCGACTACCAGCAACTGGAAGATTTCAACTCAGATACCATAGACACACACCACGTAGTCGGTCCCCACATCTATACCGACGGCAGCAAGATAGAGGGGGAAAGTTGGAGCTGCCCTAACGTGGTGGAGTGACGGTAAGGAGTTGAAATTTAGAACCTTCCGTCTGGAGCCTCACAACACTGTCTTCCAATCGGAACTCTACGCACTGTTTAGAGCCATTAAACTGTTCAAGGAAAGCAAAACGGGCACAGCCAGCATTCTCAGCGATTCAAGATCCTCGCTGGATCTGCTGAACTGCCCGTTAGCGACACACGAACTGGCACATAACATCAAGGAAATGGTGCGTGAGATTCGAAGGGAGGGCAGGGATGTCAAGCTCTTCTGGTTAAGAGCGCATGTTGGGACACCTGGCAATGAAAGAGCGGACGAATTGGCCAAGAAGGCTGCACTCACCAAAAAAACGGCGCCAGACTACAATAAAGTACCCATCTCCTTCGCGAAGAAAAGCATACGCGAGGAAACGGTCAAGAGATGGCAAGCGAGATACGAAGCCTCGAGTACAGGAGCGGTTACCAAGGTATTCTTTCCAGACGTCCTAGTGGCGAGGAGAATTACCAAGGATTCGACCCCTCACTCCTGCCCTTATCCAAATCCTAACAGGACACGGAGGCTTCTCAGCATACCTACATCGCTTCCATCTCAAAGACAGCCCCTCATGCGTATGCGATCCGGCAGCGGAGGAAACTGTCTGGCATCTCTTATTCGAATGTCCAAGATTCAGCCTAGACCGAATGGAGCTGGAGAACGTGCTAGGAACCAACCTAGACACATCGACTCTAAGCTCCATCATGGAAGACAAGGCTGCAAGAACATCATTCCTGGCATTCGCGGAAAGAGTCGCCGTAGTTGCAGCAAGAGCCAATTCGACAAAAACGACACAACCGCCAATCAACACACAGATAAACCCGACACTCACACAGACACAAACACCAACAACACCTCAAAATTCACATTTAATGACACCACCCACAACACAGACACAAAACCAACCGACAGACATGACACAAGCACAGACAATAACACAACCAACAATCCTGACTACAACATCAAAATATGACACAATCCACTGACACAACAACAACATATAGAGCAGCAACCATTCTGCCAGCAGACTCCGGAGTCAGGACAATATCAACCTTCCTGACATGGGG
>CAJQGB010000078.1:0-16489 GCA_905475315.1 Autographa pulchrina | reverse complement strand
ACGTAAATATGTAATAAACTAAGGTAGGTGTAATATAAAAATTAAAGTTATGGTCCAAAAACTAGTTTTTCATTTCAACATTTTTTCGAGCTATCCGCACGTGAGTGGGGTCGTTAGAAGCGCCTCGGCGAGGGCTACGTAAATATGTAATAAACTAAGGTAGGTGTAATATAAAAATTAAAGTTATGGTCCAAAAACTAGTTTTTCATTTCAACATTTTTTCGAGCTATCCGCACGTGAGTGGTGTCGTTAGAAGCGCCTCGGCGAGGGCTACGTAAATATGTAATAAACTAAGGTAGGTGTAATATAAAAATTAAAGTTATGGTCCAAAAACTAGTTTTTCATTTCAACATTTTTTCGAGCTATCCGCACGTGAGTGGTGTCGTTAGAAGCGCCTCGGCGAGGGCTACGTAAATATGTAATAAACTAAGGTAGGTGTAATATAAAAATTAAAGTTATGGTCCAAAAACTAGTTTTTCATTTCAACATTTTTTCGAGCTATCCGCACGTGAGTGGTGTCGTTAGAAGCGCCTCGGCGAGGGCTACGTAAATATGTAATAAACTAAGGTAGGTGTAATATAAAAATTAAAGTTATGGTCCAAAAACTAGTTTTTCATTTCAACATTTTTTCGAGCTATCCGCACGTGAGTGGTGTCGTTAGAAGCGCCTCGGCGAGGGCTACGTAAATATGTAATAAACTAAGGTAGGTGTAATATAAAAATTAAAGTTATGGTCCAAAAACTAGTTTTTCATTTCAACATTTTTTCGAGCTATCCGCACGTGAGTGGTGTCGTTAGAAGCGCCTCGGCGAGGGCTACGTAAATATGTAATAAACTAAGGTAGGTGTAATATAAAAATTTAAGTTATGGTCCAAAAACTAGTTTTTCATTTCAACATTTTTTCGAGCTATCCGCACGTGAGTGGTGTCGTTAGAAGCGCCTCGGCGAGGGCTACGTAAATATGTAATAAACTAAGGTAGGTGTAATATAAAAATTAAAGTTATGGTCCAAAAACTAGTTTTTCATTTCAACATTTTTTTCGAGCTATCCGCACGTGAGTGGTGTCGTTAGAAGCGCCTCGGCGAGGGCTACGTAAATATGTAATAAACTAAGGTAGGTGTAATATAAAAATTAAAGTTATGGTCCAAAAACTAGTTTTTCATTTCAACATTTTTTCGAGCTATCCGCACGTGAGTGGTGTCGTTAGAAGCGCCTCGGCGAGGGCTACGTAAATATGTAATAAACTAAGGTAGGTGTAATATAAAAATTAAAGTTATGGTCCAAAAACTAGTTTTTCATTTCAACATTTTTTCGAGCTATCCGCACGTGAGTGGTGTCGTTAGAAGCGCCTCGGCGAGGGCTACGTAAATATGTAATAAACTAAGGTAGGTGTAATATAAAAATTAAAGTTATGGTCCAAAAACTAGTTTTTCATTTCAACATTTTTTCGAGCTATCCGCACGTGAGTGGTGTCGTTAGAAGCGCCTCGGCCAGGGCTACGTAAATATGTAATAAACTAAGGTAGGTGTAATATAAAAATTAAAGTTATGGTCCAAAAACTAGTTTTTCATTTCAACATTTTTTCGAGCTATCCGCACGTGAGTGGTGTCGTTAGAAGCGCCTCGGCGAGGGCTACGTAAATATGTAATAAACTAAGGTAGGTGTAATATAAAAATTAAAGTTATGGTCCAAAAACTAGTTTTTCATTTCAACATTTTTTCGAGCTATCCGCACGTGAGTGGTGTCGTTAGAAGCGCCTCGGCGAGGGCTACGTAAATATGTAATAAACTAAGGTAGGTGTAATATAAAAATTAAAGTTATGGTCCAAAAACTAGTTTTTCATTTCAACATTTTTTCGAGCTATCCGCACGTGAGTGGTGTCGTTAGAAGCGCCTCGGCGAGGGCTACGTAAATATGTAATAAACTAAGGTAGGTGTAATATAAAAATTAAAGTTATGGTCCAAAAACTAGTTTTTCATTTCAACATTTTTTCGAGCTATCCGCACGTGAGTGGTGTCGTTAGAAGCGCCTCGGCGAGGGCTACGTAAATATGTAATAAACTAAGGTAGGTGTAATATAAAAATTAAAGTTATGGTCCAAAAACTAGTTTTTCATTTCAACATTTTTTCGAGCTATCCGCACGTGAGTGGTGTCGTTAGAAGCGCCTCGGCGAGGGCTACGTAAATATGTAATAAACTAAGGTAGGTGTAATATAAAAATTAAAGTTATGGTCCAAAAACTAGTTTTTCATTTAAACATTTTTTCGAGCTATCCGCACGTGAGTGGTGTCGTTAGAAGCGCCTCGGCGAGGGCTACGTAAATATGTAATAAACTAAGGTAGGTGTAATATAAAAATTAAAGTTATGGTCCAAAAACTAGTTTTTCATTTCAACATTTTTTCGAGCTATCCGCACGTGAGTGGTGTCGTTAGAAGCGCCTCGGCGAGGGCTACGTAAATATGTAATAAACTAAGGTAGGTGTAATATAAAAATTAAAGTTATGGTCCAAAAACTAGTTTTTCATTTCAACATTTTTTCGAGCTATCCGCACGTGAGTGGTGTCGTTAGAAGCGCCTCGGCGAGGGCTACGTAAATATGTAATAAACTAAGGTAGGTGTAATATAAAAATTAAAGTTATGGTCCAAAAACTAGTTTTTCATTTCAACATTTTTTCGAGCTATCCGCACGTGAGTGGTGTCGTTAGAAGCGCCTCGGCGAGGGCTACGTAAATATGTAATAAACTAAGGTAGGTGTAATATAAAAATTAAAGTTATGGTCCAAAAACTAGTTTTTCATTTCAACATTTTTTCGAGCTATCCGCACGTGAGTGGTGTCGTTAGAAGCGCCTCGGCGAGGGCTACGTAAATATGTAATAAACTAAGGTAGGTGTAATATAAAAATTAAAGTTATGGTCCAAAAACTAGTTTTTCATTTCAACATTTTTTCGAGCTATCCGCACGTGAGTGGTGTCGTTAGAAGCGCCTCGGCGAGGGCTACGTAAATATGTAATAAACTAAGGTAGGTGTAATATAAAAATTAAAGTTATGGTCCAAAAACTAGTTTTTCATTTCAACATTTTTTCGAGCTATCCGCACGTGAGTGGTGTCGTTAGAAGCGCCTCGGCGAGGGCTACGTAAATATGTAATAAACTAAGGTAGGTGTAATATAAAAATTAAAGTTATGGTCCAAAAACTAGTTTTTCATTTCAACATTTTTTCGAGCTATCCGCACGTGAGTGGTGTCGTTAGAAGCGCCTCGGCGAGGGCTACGTAAATATGTAATAAACTAAGGTAGGTGTAATATAAAAATTAAAGTTATGGTCCAAAAACTAGTTTTTCATTTCAACATTTTTTCGAGCTATCCGCACGTGAGTGGTGTCGTTAGAAGCGCCTCGGCGAGGGCTACGTAAATATGTAATAAACTAAGGTAGGTGTAATATAAAAATTAAAGTTATGGTCCAAAAACTAGTTTTTCATTTCAACATTTTTTCGAGCTATCCGCACGTGAGTGGTGTCGTTAGAAGCGCCTCGGCGAGGGCTACGTAAATATGTAATAAACTAAGGTAGGTGTAATATAAAAATTAAAGTTATGGTCCAAAAACTAGTTTTTCATTTCAACATTTTTTCGAGCTATCCGCACGTGAGTGGTGTCGTTAGAAGCGCCTCGGCGAGGGCTACGTAAATATGTAATAAACTAAGGTAGGTGTAATATAAAAATTAAAGTTATGGTCCAAAAACTAGTTTTTCATTTCAACATTTTTTCGAGCTATCCGCACGTGAGTGGTGTCGTTAGAAGCGCCTCGGCGAGGGCTACGTAAATATGTAATAAACTAAGGTAGGTGTAATATAAAAATTAAAGTTATGGTCCAAAAACTAGTTTTTCATTTCAACATTTTTTCGAGCTATCCGCACGTGAGTGGTGTCGTTAGAAGCGCCTCGGCGAGGGCTACGTAAATATGTAATAAACTAAGGTAGGTGTAATATAAAAATTAAAGTTATGGTCCAAAAACTAGTTTTTCATTTCAACATTTTTTCGAGCTATCCGCACGTGAGTGGTGTCGTTAGAAGCGCCTCGGCGAGGGCTACGTAAATATGTAATAAACTAAGGTAGGTGTAATATAAAAATTAAAGTTATGGTCCAAAAACTAGTTTTTCATTTCAACATTTTTTCGAGCTATCCGCACGTGAGTGGTGTCGTTAGAAGCGCCTCGGCGAGGGCTACGTAAATATGTAATAAACTAAGGTAGGTGTAATATAAAAATTAAAGTTATGGTCCAAAAACTAGTTTTTCATTTCAACATTTTTTCGAGCTATCCGCACGTGAGTGGTGTCGTTAGAAGCGCCTCGGCGAGGGCTACGTAAATATGTAATAAACTAAGGTAGGTGTAATATAAAAATTAAAGTTATGGTCCAAAAACTAGTTTTTCATTTCAACATTTTTTCGAGCTATCCGCACGTGAGTGGTGTCGTTAGAAGCGCCTCGGCGAGGGCTACGTAAATATGTAATAAACTAAGGTAGGTGTAATATAAAAATTAAAGTTATGGTCCAAAAACTAGTTTTTCATTTCAACATTTTTTCGAGCTATCCGCACGTGAGTGGTGTCGTTAGAAGCGCCTCGGCGAGGGCTACGTAAATATGTAATAAACTAAGGTAGGTGTAATATAAAAATTAAAGTTATGGTCCAAAAACTAGTTTTTCATTTCAACATTTTTTCGAGCTATCCGCACGTGAGTGGTGTCGTTAGAAGCGCCTCGGCGAGGGCTACGTAAATATGTAATAAACTAAGGTAGGTGTAATATAAAAATTAAAGTTATGGTCCAAAAACTAGTTTTTCATTTCAACATTTTTTCGAGCTATCCGCACGTGAGTGGTGTCGTTAGAAGCGCCTCGGCGAGGGCTACGTAAATATGTAATAAACTAAGGTAGGTGTAATATAAAAATTAAAGTTATGGTCCAAAAACTAGTTTTTCATTTCAACATTTTTTCGAGCTATCCGCACGTGAGTGGTGTCGTTAGAAGCGCCTCGGCGAGGGCTACGTAAATATGTAATAAACTAAGGTAGGTGTAATATAAAAATTAAAGTTATGGTCCAAAAACTAGTTTTTCATTTCAACATTTTTTCGAGCTATCCGCACGTGAGTGGTGTCGTTAGAAGCGCCTCGGCGAGGGCTACGTAAATATGTAATAAACTAAGGTAGGTGTAATATAAAAATTAAAGTTATGGTCCAAAAACTAGTTTTTCATTTCAACATTTTTTCGAGCTATCCGCACGTGAGTGGTGTCGTTAGAAGCGCCTCGGCGAGGGCTACGTAAATATGTAATAAACTAAGGTAGGTGTAATATAAAAATTAAAGTTATGGTCCAAAAACTAGTTTTTCATTTCAACATTTTTTCGAGCTATCCGCACGTGAGTGGTGTCGTTAGAAGCGCCTCGGCGAGGGCTACGTAAATATGTAATAAACTAAGGTAGGTGTAATATAAAAATTAAAGTTATGGTCCAAAAACTAGTTTTTCATTTCAACATTTTTTCGAGCTATCCGCACGTGAGTGGTGTCGTTAGAAGCGCCTCGGCGAGGGCTACGTAAATATGTAATAAACTAAGGTAGGTGTAATATAAAAATTAAAGTTATGGTCCAAAAACTAGTTTTTCATTTCAACATTTTTTCGAGCTATCCGCACGTGAGTGGTGTCGTTAGAAGCGCCTCGGCGAGGGCTACGTAAATATGTAATAAACTAAGGTAGGTGTAATATAAAAATTAAAGTTATGGTCCAAAAACTAGTTTTTCATTTCAACATTTTTTCGAGCTATCCGCACGTGAGTGGTGTCGTTAGAAGCGCCTCGGCGAGGGCTACGTAAATATGTAATAAACTAAGGTAGGTGTAATATAAAAATTAAAGTTATGGTCCAAAAACTAGTTTTTCATTTCAACATTTTTTCGAGCTATCCGCACGTGAGTGGTGTCGTTAGAAGCGCCTCGGCGAGGGCTACGTAAATATGTAATAAACTAAGGTAGGTGTAATATAAAAATTAAAGTTATGGTCCAAAAACTAGTTTTTCATTTCAACATTTTTTCGAGCTATCCGCACGTGAGTGGTGTCGTTAGAAGCGCCTCGGCGAGGGCTACGTAAATATGTAATAAACTAAGGTAGGTGTAATATAAAAATTAAAGTTATGGTCCAAAAACTAGTTTTTCATTTCAACATTTTTTCGAGCTATCCGCACGTGAGTGGTGTCGTTAGAAGCGCCTCGGCGAGGGCTACGTAAATATGTAATAAACTAAGGTAGGTGTAATATAAAAATTAAAGTTATGGTCCAAAAACTAGTTTTTCATTTCAACATTTTTTCGAGCTATCCGCACGTGAGTGGTGTCGTTAGAAGCGCCTCGGCGAGGGCTACGTAAATATGTAATAAACTAAGGTAGGTGTAATATAAAAATTAAAGTTATGGTCCAAAAACTAGTTTTTCATTTCAACATTTTTTCGAGCTATCCGCACGTGAGTGGTGTCGTTAGAAGCGCCTCGGCGAGGGCTACGTAAATATGTAATAAACTAAGGTAGGTGTAATATAAAAATTAAAGTTATGGTCCAAAAACTAGTTTTTCATTTCAACATTTTTTCGAGCTATCCGCACGTGAGTGGTGTCGTTAGAAGCGCCTCGGCGAGGGCTACGTAAATATGTAATAAACTAAGGTAGGTGTAATATAAAAATTAAAGTTATGGTCCAAAAACTAGTTTTTCATTTCAACATTTTTTCGAGCTATCCGCACGTGAGTGGTGTCGTTAGAAGCGCCTCGGCGAGGGCTACGTAAATATGTAATAAACTAAGGTAGGTGTAATATAAAAATTAAAGTTATGGTCCAAAAACTAGTTTTTCATTTCAACATTTTTTCGAGCTATCCGCACGTGAGTGGTGTCGTTAGAAGCGCCTCGGCGAGGGCTACGTAAATATGTAATAAACTAAGGTAGGTGTAATATAAAAATTAAAGTTATGGTCCAAAAACTAGTTTTTCATTTCAACATTTTTTCGAGCTATCCGCACGTGAGTGGTGTCGTTAGAAGCGCCTCGGCGAGGGCTACGTAAATATGTAATAAACTAAGGTAGGTGTAATATAAAAATTAAAGTTATGGTCCAAAAACTAGTTTTTCATTTCAACATTTTTTCGAGCTATCCGCACGTGAGTGGTGTCGTTAGAAGCGCCTCGGCGAGGGCTACGTAAATATGTAATAAACTAAGGTAGGTGTAATATAAAAATTAAAGTTATGGTCCAAAAACTAGTTTTTCATTTCAACATTTTTTCGAGCTATCCGCACGTGAGTGGTGTCGTTAGAAGCGCCTCGGCGAGGGCTACGTAAATATGTAATAAACTAAGGTAGGTGTAATATAAAAATTAAAGTTATGGTCCAAAAACTAGTTTTTCATTTCAACATTTTTTCGAGCTATCCGCACGTGAGTGGTGTCGTTAGAAGCGCCTCGGCGAGGGCTACGTAAATATGTAATAAACTAAGGTAGGTGTAATATAAAAATTAAAGTTATGGTCCAAAAACTAGTTTTTCATTTCAACATTTTTTCGAGCTATCCGCACGTGAGTGGTGTCGTTAGAAGCGCCTCGGCGAGGGCTACGTAAATATGTAATAAACTAAGGTAGGTGTAATATAAAAATTAAAGTTATGGTCCAAAAACTAGTTTTTCATTTCAACATTTTTTCGAGCTATCCGCACGTGAGTGGTGTCGTTAGAAGCGCCTCGGCGAGGGCTACGTAAATATGTAATAAACTAAGGTAGGTGTAATATAAAAATTAAAGTTATGGTCCAAAAACTAGTTTTTCATTTCAACATTTTTTCGAGCTATCCGCACGTGAGTGGTGTCGTTAGAAGCGCCTCGGCGAGGGCTACGTAAATATGTAATAAACTAAGGTAGGTGTAATATAAAAATTAAAGTTATGGTCCAAAAACTAGTTTTTCATTTCAACATTTTTTCGAGCTATCCGCACGTGAGTGGTGTCGTTAGAAGCGCCTCGGCGAGGGCTACGTAAATATGTAATAAACTAAGGTAGGTGTAATATAAAAATTAAAGTTATGGTCCAAAAACTAGTTTTTCATTTCAACATTTTTTCGAGCTATCCGCACGTGAGTGGTGTCGTTAGAAGCGCCTCGGCGAGGGCTACGTAAATATGTAATAAACTAAGGTAGGTGTAATATAAAAATTAAAGTTATGGTCCAAAAACTAGTTTTTCATTTCAACATTTTTTCGAGCTATCCGCACGTGAGTGGTGTCGTTAGAAGCGCCTCGGCGAGGGCTACGTAAATATGTAATAAACTAAGGTAGGTGTAATATAAAAATTAAAGTTATGGTCCAAAAACTAGTTTTTCATTTCAACATTTTTTCGAGCTATCCGCACGTGAGTGGTGTCGTTAGAAGCGCCTCGGCGAGGGCTACGTAAATATGTAATAAACTAAGGTAGGTGTAATATAAAAATTAAAGTTATGGTCCAAAAACTAGTTTTTCATTTCAACATTTTTTCGAGCTATCCGCACGTGAGTGGTGTCGTTAGAAGCGCCTCGGCGAGGGCTACGTAAATATGTAATAAACTAAGGTAGGTGTAATATAAAAATTAAAGTTATGGTCCAAAAACTAGTTTTTCATTTCAACATTTTTTCGAGCTATCCGCACGTGAGTGGTGTCGTTAGAAGCGCCTCGGCGAGGGCTACGTAAATATGTAATAAACTAAGGTAGGTGTAATATAAAAATTAAAGTTATGGTCCAAAAACTAGTTTTTCATTTCAACATTTTTTCGAGCTATCCGCACGTGAGTGGTGTCGTTAGAAGCGCCTCGGCGAGGGCTACGTAAATATGTAATAAACTAAGGTAGGTGTAATATAAAAATTAAAGTTATGGTCCAAAAACTAGTTTTTCAGTTCAACATTTTTTCGAGCTATCCGCACGTGAGTGGTGTCGTTAGAAGCGCCTCGGCGAGGGCTACGTAAATATGTAATAAACTAAGGTAGGTGTAATATAAAAATTAAAGTTATGGTCCAAAAACTAGTTTTTCATTTCAACATTTTTTCGAGCTATCCGCACGTGAGTGGTGTCGTTAGAAGCGCCTCGGCGAGGGCTACGTAAATATGTAATAAACTAAGGTAGGTGTAATATAAAAATTAAAGTTATGGTCCAAAAACTAGTTTTTCATTTCAACATTTTTTCGAGCTATCCGCACGTGAGTGGTGTCGTTAGAAGCGCCTCGGCGAGGGCTACGTAAATATGTAATAAACTAAGGTAGGTGTAATATAAAAATTAAAGTTATGGTCCAAAAACTAGTTTTTCATTTCAACATTTTTTCGAGCTATCCGCACGTGAGTGGTGTCGTTAGAAGCGCCTCGGCGAGGGCTACGTAAATATGTAATAAACTAAGGTAGGTGTAATATAAAAATTAAAGTTATGGTCCAAAAACTAGTTTTTCATTTCAACATTTTTTCGAGCTATCCGCACGTGAGTGGTGTCGTTAGAAGCGCCTCGGCGAGGGCTACGTAAATATGTAATAAACTAAGGTAGGTGTAATATAAAAATTAAAGTTATGGTCCAAAAACTAGTTTTTCATTTCAACATTTTTTCGAGCTATCCGCACGTGAGTGGTGTCGTTAGAAGCGCCTCGGCGAGGGCTACGTAAATATGTAATAAACTAAGGTAGGTGTAATATAAAAATTAAAGTTATGGTCCAAAAACTAGTTTTTCATTTCAACATTTTTTCGAGCTATCCGCACGTGAGTGGTGTCGTTAGAAGCGCCTCGGCGAGGGCTACGTAAATATGTAATAAACTAAGGTAGGTGTAATATAAAAATTAAAGTTATGGTCCAAAAACTAGTTTTTCATTTCAACATTTTTTCGAGCTATCCGCACGTGAGTGGTGTCGTTAGAAGCGCCTCGGCGAGGGCTACGTAAATATGTAATAAACTAAGGTAGGTGTAATATAAAAATTAAAGTTATGGTCCAAAAACTAGTTTTTCATTTCAACATTTTTTCGAGCTATCCGCACGTGAGTGGTGTCGTTAGAAGCGCCTCGGCGAGGGCTACGTAAATATGTAATAAACTAAGGTAGGTGTAATATAAAAATTAAAGTTATGGTCCAAAAACTAGTTTTTCATTTCAACATTTTTTCGAGCTATCCGCACGTGAGTGGTGTCGTTAGAAGCGCCTCGGCGAGGGCTACGTAAATATGTAATAAACTAAGGTAGGTGTAATATAAAAATTAAAGTTATGGTCCAAAAACTAGTTTTTCATTTCAACATTTTTTCGAGCTATCCGCACGTGAGTGGTGTCGTTAGAAGCGCCTCGGCGAGGGCTACGTAAATATGTAATAAACTAAGGTAGGTGTAATATAAAAATTAAAGTTATGGTCCAAAAACTAGTTTTTCATTTCAACATTTTTTCGAGCTATCCGCACGTGAGTGGTGTCGTTAGAAGCGCCTCGGCGAGGGCTACGTAAATATGTAATAAACTAAGGTAGGTGTAATATAAAAATTAAAGTTATGGTCCAAAAACTAGTTTTTCATTTCAACATTTTTTCGAGCTATCCGCACGTGAGTGGTGTCGTTAGAAGCGCCTCGGCGAGGGCTACGTAAATATGTAATAAACTAAGGTAGGTGTAATATAAAAATTAAAGTTATGGTCCAAAAACTAGTTTTTCATTTCAACATTTTTTCGAGCTATCCGCACGTGAGTGGTGTCGTTAGAAGCGCCTCGGCGAGGGCTACGTAAATATGTAATAAACTAAGGTAGGTGTAATATAAAAATTAAAGTTATGGTCCAAAAACTAGTTTTTCATTTCAACATTTTTTCGAGCTATCCGCACGTGAGTGGTGTCGTTAGAAGCGCCTCGGCGAGGGCTACGTAAATATGTAATAAACTAAGGTAGGTGTAATATAAAAATTAAAGTTATGGTCCAAAAACTAGTTTTTCATTTCAACATTTTTTCGAGCTATCCGCACGTGAGTGGTGTCGTTAGAAGCGCCTCGGCGAGGGCTACGTAAATATGTAATAAACTAAGGTAGGTGTAATATAAAAATTAAAGTTATGGTCCAAAAACTAGTTTTTCATTTCAACATTTTTTCGAGCTATCCGCACGTGAGTGGTGTCGTTAGAAGCGCCTCGGCGAGGGCTACGTAAATATGTAATAAACTAAGGTAGGTGTAATATAAAAATTAAAGTTATGGTCCAAAAACTAGTTTTTCATTTCAACATTTTTTCGAGCTATCCGCACGTGAGTGGTGTCGTTAGAAGCGCCTCGGCGAGGGCTACGTAAATATGTAATAAACTAAGGTAGGTGTAATATAAAAATTAAAGTTATGGTCCAAAAACTAGTTTTTCATTTCAACATTTTTTCGAGCTATCCGCACGTGAGTGGTGTCGTTAGAAGCGCCTCGGCGAGGGCTACGTAAATATGTAATAAACTAAGGTAGGTGTAATATAAAAATTAAAGTTATGGTCCAAAAACTAGTTTTTCATTTCAACATTTTTTCGAGCTATCCGCACGTGAGTGGTGTCGTTAGAAGCGCCTCGGCGAGGGCTACGTAAATATGTAATAAACTTAATAAAACTCGTGTGGCGGTTTTGCAGAGACTGACATTTATTAGTTCAAACTCAGGTTGACACATACAATGGCAGGTGGCGCTAGTGTAACAAATTATTTTTATACTACCATAGACTGTAGTCCGAATTGGAACAATGTTTAATTCAAAATAACACCCCCACTTATAAAAATAATATCTACATTAAAGTTACACAGTTTTAGAACAATACATAAAATTATATTTTACTATTTTCATAAACATATATTTATACTTATTTTATTTGTGTCAACCCTATACCATTTATGAATTTATAATGTTTTACATGACAAAGACTTTTGGTTAACACATCAGCTGGCATATCGTTAGAAGGCAAATAAGATATTTGTACTAAATTATTAGTGACACATTCTCTAATGAAATGATGCCGAACATCAATGTGTTTTGTCCTTCTATGGTATAAAGGATTAGATGCTAACTTTTGTGAACTTTGGTTATCGCTTAATAAAGTAATTGGTACATTTTCAATTTTAGTTTTCATTATTTCACAAACAAGATTTTTTAAGTAAATTGCTTCCTTGCATGCTTCTGACAGGGCCATGTACTCAGCCTCGGTGCTGGACAAGGCAACTGTTTTTTGTTTCCTACACTCATATGATATTGCACATCCAGACATCTTAAAAACAAAACCCGTATATGACCTTCTGTCAATTGAGCATGATGCCCAATCAGCATCAACATACCCTATTAAATTACAATTACTTTTGACATATTTTAATCCATAATGTTTAGTTTTATTTAAGTATTTCAAGACCCGTTTTAGATGTTTCCAATGAATCTCACTGTAACAATTATTATATTGACTTAGAAAACTAACTGCAAAAGCAATATCTGGTCTTGTGAGTACACATAAATACATTAAAGCACCTAACAATTGTTGGTAAGGATATTGCTGAGAAATAGTTGTAGCCTTTTCTAACTTTAAATTATTTTCCATTGGAGTGTCTGAACTCTTACTGTTATACATATTAAATCTTTTCAAAATTGTATCAACAAAGTCCTTCTGATCAATAGAAATAGAGTCATTATTCACTGTTACATTCATACCAAGACATTTTTTAATTTGGCCTAGATCTTTTATGTTAAATTTTGCTTTTAATTCACTTTTTAAGTTCTCACAAGTTTCCTTACTGTTATAAAAGACAAAAAAATCATCAACAAACAGAGCAATATAAACTTTGATATTTCCATCACATTTCATAAATAAACATGGTTCATACTGAGACTTGGTATACCCTAATTCTAGCAATAATTCCTCAACTCTTTGGTACCAAGCTCTAGCAGACTGTTTTAGTCCATATATTGCCCTTTTGAGTTTCAAAACTTTATTCTCACAATTTGCAAAGTTTGAACAAGCTGGTATTTCCATGAAAATAGTCTCATTTAACAGACCATTCAGAAATGCAGTAGGGACATCAAGGTGAACAATATCTAAGTTTTGGTCGACACTTAGTGCAAATAATAACCTCAAAGTGGAATACCTGAGAACTGGTGAGAAGGTTTCCTTAAAGTCTGTACCTTTCTTCTGACTGAATCCCTTCGCAACTAGCCTCGCTCTGTACCGCACTTCACTTTCACTATTGAGCTTTCTTTTAAATACCCACTTGCATTTCACAACTGTCTTATTCACTGGTCTGTCCACTAACTCCCACGCATCTCGGTCACTGAATGATTGCAATTCTTCTCTGATTGCTTTCTGCCACTGCCCCTTTTCTGGTCCATTCACGGCGTCATTCAGGGTTATTTCTTCTTCAGAGAAGTCCTCCATAACACACAAGTTTGCATAGCCATAATAATCTGGTTTCTTTCGAGTACGTTTCTGTGACATTTCAGTGTTTTGTTGCTGAGAACTAACCTCTCTGTCTTCTGACGTCAATGTCATTGACTCAAAGTAGCTGTCCTCCGAGTCACTCAACTCTTCTACTGGAATATAGGTTTCGTCATGTTCGTCAATCTGCTCATCACTTTCAGCTTCTTGACTTGATAAATCCTGAACATTTTCTGACTGTTTTTCCCCCACTGAATCCTGTATGTCACTCTTGTCTTGTATATTAATCTGAGATGTCATACTGTCACACTCTTTTTCCATTATTATGACGTCCCTTGCAACTGTCACTGTTTTTGTTATGGGATCATATAGCCTATAGCCTTTAGTGTTGTCAGCATAACCAACAAGAAAAAGTTTCTTTGCCTTCTTATCCCATTTAAGACGTCTTTCCTTCGGGATGTGTGTCATGGCTATGCTGCCGAAGACTCGGATATGGCTCACATCTGGCTTATATCCCATCCATAATTCAAATGGAGTTTTCTGATGAATTCCTGCTGCAGGAGATCTGTTTTTTAAGTAAACTGCAGTATGAACTGCCTCTGCCCATAACATTTTTTTAAATTGGGCATCTGATAGCAGGCATCTGGCTTTTTCTACTACAGATCTATTGTATCTTTCACAAAGCCCATTTTGTTGAGGGGTATATGGGTTTGTTTTCTGATGTACTATGCCACACTGCTTCATATAATTCTCCATAACTGCTGAACAAAATTCACCTCCGTTATCAGTTCTTAAAATCTTTATTTTTGTTGATTTCTGATTTTCCACTAAGTTTTTGTACTGCTTGAAGTAGGTGAATGTCTCATCTTTAGATTTGAGAAAGTACACATGTGCCATTCGACTGTAATCATCCACGAATAATAGAAAGTATTTGGCCATACTGAGCGACTTAGTTTCCATAGGCCCACACAGGTCGGCATGTACCAGATTCAAAACCTCCTTGCTTCTCGACAAGCTGGTGGGAAAGGGGAGTCTAGTTTGCTTTCCCTCGCAGCAAACTGTGCAATTACTTTTGTCAAATTCTGCCTTATCTTGGAAATTTAAGCCCTCCACAGCACCATTTCTCATGGCGTTCAGGTCACTTTTGTTAATGTGGCCAAGACGCCCGATGCCAAGTCTTGCTGGAAGTTACTGCCATTGCTGCTAGAAGCTCTTCCGACTTTACAATGTTTAACTTGTACACACCATTCACTTGGTTTGCTTCTCCAATACAATCATTTTGCTGATTGTAAATGTGACACACATTTTTGTTGAAAATGACTCTGTTGCCACTGGCTATGATCTTGCTCACGGATAGCAGGTTTGTAGTTAGGTTATGTATGCACAAAACATTGTTTACTTTTATGTTAAACTCTGAATCTCCAACACATGTTGTTATCTGCAGATCTCCAGAACATAAAACCGGCACTCTTTCTTTATTTGCCACTACAATGTCTCGAGTTTCTGTATTGTACGAGATATTTGTCAACAAACTTTTGTTTGATTCGGATATCAAATGAGTGCTCGCGCCCGAGTCCACATACCAGTCTTTGTCACTAAATTCACCAGTCAAAAACATTGCACTGAATGCGTTCATTTGTTTTTCGTTATGTGTACTCGCATTCGTATTATAAGATCGGCACTGATTTTTATAGTGTCCAGTTCTTTTGCACTTATAACACTTGACATTTTTTCCCGGCTTGTTAGTTTCACTGACGTAACCTTGACCGCCGCCATTTGCTTTTTCTTTGCTTTTATGGCGCGCATTTTGATGATATGCATTTTTGGCAATAAAAGCTCCCTCGGACTTTGTAATTTCAGAATCTGCACTCATATCCAATAGTTTCGTCTTTATAGCGTCTGCACTAATGTTCATCCCCGAGTGCTCAATGGCCATAATCATAGGCGCGTACTTTTCTGGCAATCCGGCCAACAGGAGGGACCCTATCCACTCATCGTTGATTTCAAAGCCTGTGCCCTTTAGCTTTTGTGCCGTATCCACTAACTGTGTCACGTACGCGGTCATTGAGTCGCAACTTTCAAGACGAATGGAGATCAAGCTTCTGAGTAGGCTGATGCGGCGGGTGAAGCCAGTATCATCGAATAACGACTTTAACTTTTTCCATAAGCTATGCACCGTAGTTTCATTCTTGATGTGTACATATAGTGATGGATCAATGGTCATCACCATCTTAGCTTTAGCCTTCTTGTTATCTTGCGCGCTTAATCCTTCGCTGTTGCTGATGTCTATGCCTTCGAGGATGAGGAAATTTTCCACTGCGAACGCCCAATCATCGTAATTGTGCCTTCCCTTGAGCTTTGGGACATTCATAGAATAATTTCCTGCCATTATCACTGTGCTGTACAAAGATCACTAACTATTTTTTACTTTACGCGGGACTGGGCCCATAACCTAATAAAACTCGTGTGGCGGTTTTGCAGAGACTGACATTTATTAGTTCAAACTCAGGTTGACACATACAATGGCAGGTGGCGCTAGTGTAACAAATTATTTTTATACTACCATAGACTGTAGTCCGAATTGGAACAATGTTTAATTCAAAATAACAAAACTAAGGTAGGTGTAATATAAAAATTAAAGTTATGGTCCAAAAACTAGTTTTTCATTTCAACATTTTTTCGAGCTATCCGCACGTGAGTGGTGTCGTTAGAAGCGCCTCGGCGAGGGCTACGTAAATATGTAATAAACTAAGGTAGGTGTAATATAAAAATTAAAGTTATGGTCCAAAAACTAGTTTTTCATTTCAACATTTTTTCGAGCTATCCGCACGTGAGTGGTGTCGTTAGAAGCGCCTCGGCGAGGGCTACGTAAATATGTAATAAACTAAGGTAGGTGTAATATAAAAATTAAAGTTATGGTCCAAAAACTAGTTTTTCATTTCAACATTTTTTCGAGCTATCCGCACGTGAGTGGTGTCGTTAGAAGCGCCTCGGCGAGGGCTACGTAAATATGTAATAAACTAAGGTAGGTGTAATATAAAAATTAAAGTTATGGTCCAAAAACTAGTTTTTCATTTCAACATTTTTTCGAGCTATCCGCA
>CAJQGB010000077.1:0-16498 GCA_905475315.1 Autographa pulchrina | reverse complement strand
ACACCACTCACGTGCGGATAGCTCGAAAAAATGTTGAAATGAAAAACTAGTTTTTGGACCATAACTTTAATTTTTATATTACACCTACCTTAGTTTATTACATATTTACGTAGCCCTCGCCGAGGCGCTTCTAACGACACCACTCACGTGCGGATAGCTCGAAAAATGTTGAAATGAAAAACTAGTTTTGGACCATAACTTTAATTTTTATATTACACCTACCTTAGTTTATTACATATTTACGTAGCCCTCGCCGAGGCGCTTCTAACGACACCACTCACGTGCGGATAGCTCGAAAAAATGTTGAAATGAAAAACTAGTTTTTGGACCATAACTTTAATTTTTATATTACACCCTACCTTAGTTTATTACATATTTACGTAGCCCTCGCCGAGGCGCTTCTAACGACACCACTCACGTGCGGATAGCTCGAAAAAATGTTGAAATGAAAAACTAGTTTTTGGACCATAACTTTAATTTTTATATTACACCTACCTTAGTTTATTACATATTTACGTAGCCCTCGCCGAGGCGCTTCTAACGACACCACTCACGTGCGGATAGCTCGAAAAAATGTTGAAATGAAAAACTAGTTTTTGGACCATAACTTTAATTTTTATATTACACCTACCTTAGTTTATTACATATTTACGTAGCCCCTCGCCGAGGCGCTTCTAACGACACCACTCACGTGCGGATAGCTCGAAAAAATGTTGAATGAAAAACTAGTTTTTGGACCATAACTTTAATTTTTATATTACACCTACCTTAGTTTATTACATATTTACGTAGCCCTCGCCGAGGCGCTTCTAACGACACCACTCACGTGCGGATAGCTCGAAAAAATGTTGAAATGAAAAACTAGTTTTTGGACCATAACTTTAATTTTTATATTACGCCTACCTTAGTTTATTACATATTTACGTAGCCCTCGCCGAGGCGCTTTTAACGACACCACTCACGTGCGGATAGCTCGAAAAATGTTGAAATGAAAAACTAGTTTTTGACCATAACTTTAATTTTTATATTACACCTACCTTAGTTTATTACATATTTACGTAGCCCTCGCCGAGGCGCTTCTAACGACACCACTCACGTGCGGATAGCTCGAAAAAAATGTTGAAATGAAAAAACTAGTTTTTGGACCATAACTTTAATTTTTATATTACACCTACCTTAGTTTATTACATATTTACGTAGCCCTCGCCGAGGCGCTTCTAACGACACCACTCACGTGCGGATAGCTCGAAAAAATGTTGAAATGAAAAACTAGTTTTTGGACCATAACTTTAATTTTTATATTACACCTACCTTAGTTTATTACATATTTACGTAGCCCTCGCCGAGGCGCTTCTAACGACACCACTCACGTGCGGATAGCTCGAAAAAATGTTGAAATGAAAAACTAGTTTTTGGACCATAACTTTAATTTTTATATTACACCTACCTTAGTTTATTACATATTTACGTAGCCCTCGCCGAGGCGCTTCTAACGACACCACTCACGTGCGGATAGCTCGAAAAAATGTTGAAATGAAAAACTAGTTTTTGGACCATAACTTTAATTTTTATATTACACCTACCTTAGTTTATTACATATTTACGTAGCCCTCGCCGAGGCGCTTCTAACGACACCACTCACGTGCGGATAGCTCGAAAAAATGTTGAAATGAAAAACTAGTTTTTGGACCATAACTTTAATTTTTATATTACACCTACCTTAGTTTATTACATATTTACGTAGCCCTCGCCGAGGCGCTTCTAACGACACCACTCACGTGCGGATAGCTCGAAAAAATGTTGAAATGAAAAACTAGTTTTTGGACCATAACTTTAATTTTTATATTACACCTACCTTAGTTTATTACATATTTACGTAGCCCTCGCCGAGGCGCTTCTAACGACACCACTCACGTGCGGATAGCTCGAAAAAATGTTGAAATGAAAAACTAGTTTTTGGACCATAACTTTAATTTTTATATTACACCTACCTTAGTTTATTACATATTTACGTAGCCCTCGCCGAGGCGCTTCTAACGACACCACTCACGTGCGGATAGCTCGAAAAAATGTTGAAATGAAAAACTAGTTTTTGGACCATAACTTTAATTTTTATATTACACCTACCTTAGTTTATTACATATTTACGTAGCCCTCGCCAAGGCGCTTCTAACGACACCACTCACGTGCGGATAGCTCGAAAAAATGTTGAAATGAAAAACTAGTTTTTGGACCATAACTTTAATTTTTATATTACACCTACCTTAGTTTATTACATATTTACGTAGCCCTCGCCGAGGCGCTTCTAACGACACCACTCACGTGCGGATAGCTCGAAAAAATGTTGAAATGAAAAACTAGTTTTTGGACCATAACTTTAATTTTTATATTACACCTACCTTAGTTTATTACATATTTACGTAGCCCTCGCCGAGGCGCTTCTAACGACACCACTCACGTGCGGATAGCTCGAAAAAATGTTGAAATGAAAAACTAGTTTTTGGACCATAACTTTAATTTTTATATTACACCTACCTTAGTTTATTACATATTTACGTAGCCCTCGCCGAGGCGCTTCTAACGACACCACTCACGTGCGGATAGCTCGAAAAAATGTTGAAATGAAAAACTAGTTTTTGGACCATAACTTTAATTTTTATATTACACCTACCTTAGTTTATTACATATTTACGTAGCCCTCGCCGAGGCGCTTCTAACGACACCACTCACGTGCGGATAGCTCGAAAAAATGTTGAAATGAAAAACTAGTTTTTGGACCATAACTTTAATTTTTATATTACACCTACCTTAGTTTATTACATATTTACGTAGCCCTCGCCGAGGCGCTTCTAACGACACCACTCACGTGCGGATAGCTCGAAAAAATGTTGAAATGAAAAACTAGTTTTTGGACCATAACTTTAATTTTTATATTACACCTACCTTAGTTTATTACATATTTACGTAGCCCTCGCCGAGGCGCTTCTAACGACACCACTCACGTGCGGATAGCTCGAAAAAATGTTGAAATGAAAAACTAGTTTTTGGACCATAACTTTAATTTTTATATTACACCTACCTTAGTTTATTACATATTTACGTAGCCCTCGCCGAGGCGCTTCTAACGACACCACTCACGTGCGGATAGCTCGAAAAAATGTTGAAATGAAAAACTACATAGTTTTTGGACCATAACTTTAATTTTTATATTACACCTACCTTAGTTTATTACATATTTACGTAGCCCTCGCCGAGGCGCTTCTAACGACACCACTCACGTGCGGATAGCTCGAAAAAATGTTGAAATGAAAAACTAGTTTTTGGACCATAACTTTAATTTTTATATTACACTTACCTTAGTTTATTACATATTTACGTAGCCCTCGCCGAGGCGCTTCTAACGACACCACTCACGTGCGGATAGCTCGAAAAAATGTTGAAATGAAAAACTAGTTTTTGGACCATAACTTTAATTTTTATATTACACCTACCTTAGTTTATTACATATTTACGTAGCCCTCGCCGAGGCGCTTCTAACGACACCACTCACGTGCGGATAGCTCGAAAAAATGTTGAAATGAAAAACTAGTTTTTGGACCATAACTTTAATTTTTATATTACACCTACCTTAGTTTATTACATATTTACGTAGCCCTCGCCGAGGCGCTTCTAACGACACCACTCACGTGCGGATAGCTCGAAAAAATGTTGAAATGAAAAACTACATAGTTTTTGGACCATAACTTTAATTTTTATATTACACCTACCTTAGTTTATTACATATTTACGTAGCCCTCGCCGAGGCGCTTCTAACGACACCACTCACGTGCGGATAGCTCGAAAAAATGTTGAAATGAAAAACTAGTTTTTGGACCATAACTTTAATTTTTATATTACACCTACCTTAGTTTATTACATATTTACGTAGCCCTCGCCGAGGCGCTTCTAACGACACCACTCACGTGCGGATAGCTCGAAAAAATGTTGAAATGAAAAACTAGTTTTTGGACCATAACTTTAATTTTTATATTACACCTACCTTAGTTTATTACATATTTACGTAGCCCTCGCCGAGGCGCTTCTAACGACACCACTCACGTGCGGATAGCTCGAAAAAATGTTGAAATGAAAAACTAGTTTTTGGACCATAACTTTAATTTTTATATTACACCTACCTTAGTTTATTACATATTTACGTAGCCCTCGCCGAGGCGCTTCTAACGACACCACTCACGTGCGGATAGCTCGAAAAAATGTTGAAATGAAAAACTAGTTTTTGGACCATAACTTTAATTTTTATATTACACCTACCTTAGTTTATTACATATTTACGTAGCCCTCGCCGAGGCGCTTCTAACGACACCACTCACGTGCGGATAGCTCGAAAAAATGTTGAAATGAAAAACTAGTTTTTGGACCATAACTTTAATTTTTATATTACACCTACCTTAGTTTATTACATATTTACGTAGCCCTCGCCGAGGCGCTTCTAACGACACCACTCACGTGCGGATAGCTCGAAAAAATGTTGAAATGAAAAACTAGTTTTTGGACCATAACTTTAATTTTTATATTACGCCTACCTTAGTTTATTACATATTTACGTAGCCCTCGCCGAGGCGCTTTTAACGACACCACTCACGTGCGGATAGCTCGAAAAAATGTTGAAATGAAAAACTAGTTTTTGGACCATAACTTTAATTTTTATATTACACCTACCTTAGTTTATTACATATTTACGTAGCCCTCGCCGAGGCGCTTCTAACGACACCACTCACGTGCGGATAGCTCGAAAAAATGTTGAAATGAAAAACTAGTTTTTGGACCATAACTTTAATTTTTATATTACACCTACCTTAGTTTATTACATATTTACGTAGCCCTCGCCGAGGCGCTTCTAACGACACCACTCACGTGCGGATAGCTCGAAAAAATGTTGAAATGAAAAACTAGTTTTTGGACCATAACTTTAATTTTTATATTACGCCTACCTTAGTTTATTACATATTTACGTAGCCCTCGCCGAGGCGCTTCTAACGACACCACTCACGTGCGGATAGCTCGAAAAAATGTTGAAATGAAAAACTAGTTTTTGGACCATAACTTTAATTTTTATATTACGCCTACCTTAGTTTATTACATATTTACGTAGCCCTCGCCGAGGCGCTTCTAACGACACCACTCACGTGCGGATAGCTCGAAAAAATGTTGAAATGAAAAACTAGTTTTTGGACCATAACTTTAATTTTTATATTACACCTACCTTAGTTTATTACATATTTACGTAGCCCTCGCCGAGGCGCTTCTAACGACACCACTCATGTGCGGATAGCTCGAAAAAATGTTGAAATGAAAAACTAGTTTTTGGACCATAACTTTAATTTTTATATTACACCTACCTTAGTTTATTACATATTTACGTAGCCCTCGCCGAGGCGCTTCTAACGACACCACTCACGTGCGGATAGCTCGAAAAAATGTTGAAATGAAAAACTAGTTTTTGGACCATAACTTTAATTTTTATATTACACCTACCTTAGTTTATTACATATTTACGTAGTCCTCGCCGAGGCGCTTCTAACGACACCACTCACGTGCGGATAGCTCGAAAAAATGTTGAAATGAAAAACTAGTTTTTGGACCATAACTTTAATTTTTATATTACACCTACCTTAGTTTATTACATATTTACGTAGCCCTCGCCGAGGCGCTTCTAACGACACCACTCACGTGCGGATAGCTCGAAAAAATGTTGAAATGAAAAACTAGTTTTTGGACCATAACTTTAATTTTTATATTACACCTACCTTAGTTTATTACATATTTACGTAGCCCTCGCCGAGGCGCTTCTAACGACACCACTCACGTGCGGATAGCTCGAAAAAATGTTGAAATGAAAAACTAGTTTTTGGACCATAACTTTAATTTTTATATTACACCTACCTTAGTTTATTACATATTTACGTAGTCCTCGCCGAGGCGCTTCTAACGACACCACTCACGTGCGGATAGCTCGAAAAAATTTTGAAATGAAAAACTAGTTTTTGGACCATAACTTTAATTTTTATATTACACCTACCTTAGTTTATTACATATTTACGTAGCCCTCGCCAAGGCGCTTCTAACGACACCACTCACGTGCGGATAGCTCGAAAAAATGTTGAAATGAAAAACTAGTTTTTGGACCATAACTTTAATTTTTATATTACACCTACCTTAGTTTATTACATATTTACGTAGCCCTCGCCGAGGCGCTTCTAACGACACCACTCACGTGCGGATAGCTCGAAAAAATGTTGAAATGAAAAACTAGTTTTTGGACCATAACTTTAATTTTTATATTACACCTACCTTAGTTTATTACATATTTACGTAGCCCTCGCCGAGGCGCTTCTAACGACACCACTCACGTGCGGATAGCTCGAAAAAATGTTGAAATGAAAAACTAGTTTTTGGACCATAACTTTAATTTTTATATTACACCTACCTTAGTTTATTACATATTTACGTAGCCCTCGCCGAGGCGCTTCTAACGACACCACTCACGTGCGGATAGCTCGAAAAAATGTTGAAATGAAAAACTAGTTTTTGGACCATAACTTTAATTTTTATATTACACCTACCTTAGTTTATTACATATTTACGTAGCCCTCGCCGAGGCGCTTCTAACGACACCACTCACGTGCGGATAGCTCGAAAAAATGTTGAAATGAAAAACTAGTTTTTGGACCATAACTTTAATTTTTATATTACACCTACCTTAGTTTATTACATATTTACGTAGCCCTCGCCGAGGCGCTTCTAACGACACCACTCACGTGCGGATAGCTCGAAAAAATGTTGAAATGAAAAACTAGTTTTTGGACCATAACTTTAATTTTTATATTACACCTACCTTAGTTTATTACATATTTACGTAGCCCTCGCCGAGGCGCTTCTAACGACACCACTCACGTGCGGATAGCTCGAAAAAATGTTGAAATGAAAAACTAGTTTTTGGACCATAACTTTAATTTTTATATTACACCTACCTTAGTTTATTACATATTTACGTAGCCCTCGCCGAGGCGCTTCTAACGACACCACTCACGTGCGGATAGCTCGAAAAAATGTTGAAATGAAAAACTACATAGTTTTTGGACCATAACTTTAATTTTTATATTACACCTACCTTAGTTTATTACATATTTACGTAGCCCTCGCCGAGGCGCTTCTAACGACACCACTCACGTGCGGATAGCTCGAAAAAATGTTGAAATGAAAAACTAGTTTTTGGACCATAACTTTAATTTTTATATTACACCTACCTTAGTTTATTACATATTTACGTAGCCCTCGCCGAGGCGCTTCTAACGACACCACTCACGTGCGGATAGCTCGAAAAAATGTTGAAATGAAAAACTAGTTTTTGGACCATAACTTTAATTTTTATATTACACCTACCTTAGTTTATTACATATTTACGTAGCCCTCGCCGAGGCGCTTCTAACGACACCACTCACGTGCGGATAGCTCGAAAAAATGTTGAAATGAAAAACTAGTGTTTGGACCATAACTTTAATTTTTATATTACACCTACCTTAGTTTATTACATATTTACGTAGCCCTCGCCGAGGCGCTTCTAACGACACCACTCACGTGCGGATAGCTCGAAAAAATGTTGAAATGAAAAACTACATAGTTTTTGGACCATAACTTTAATTTTTATATTACACCTACCTTAGTTTATTACATATTTACGTAGCCCTCGCCGAGGCGCTTCTAACGACACCACTCACGTGCGGATAGCTCGAAAAAATGTTGAAATGAAAAACTAGTTTTTGGACCATAACTTTAATTTTTATATTACACCTACCTTAGTTTATTACATATTTACGTAGCCCTCGCCGAGGCGCTTCTAACGACACCACTCACGTGCGGATAGCTCGAAAAAATGTTGAAATGAAAAACTAGTTTTTGGACCATAACTTTAATTTTTATATTACACCTACCTTAGTTTATTACATATTTACGTAGCCCTCGCCGAGGCGCTTCTAACGACACCACTCACGTGCGGATAGCTCGAAAAAATGTTGAAATGAAAAACTAGTTTTTGGACCATAACTTTAATTTTTATATTACACCTACCTTAGTTTATTACATATTTACGTAGCCCTCGCCGAGGCGCTTCTAACGACACCACTCACGTGCGGATAGCTCGAAAAAATGTTGAAATGAAAAACTAGTTTTTGGACCATAACTTTAATTTTTATATTACACCTACCTTAGTTTATTACATATTTACGTAGCCCTCGCCGAGGCGCTTCTAACGACACCACTCACGTGCGGATAGCTCGAAAAAATGTTGAAATGAAAAACTAGTTTTTGGACCATAACTTTAATTTTTATATTACACCTACCTTAGTTTATTACATATTTACGTAGCCCTCGCCGAGGCGCTTCTAACGACACCACTCACGTGCGGATAGCTCGAAAAAATGTTGAAATGAAAAACTAGTTTTTGGACCATAACTTTAATTTTTATATTACGCCTACCTTAGTTTATTACATATTTACGTAGCCCTCGCCGAGGCGCTTTTAACGACACCACTCACGTGCGGATAGCTCGAAAAAATGTTGAAATGAAAAACTAGTTTTTGGACCATAACTTTAATTTTTATATTACACCTACCTTAGTTTATTACATATTTACGTAGCCCTCGCCGAGGCGCTTCTAACGACACCACTCACGTGCGGATAGCTCGAAAAAATGTTGAAATGAAAAACTAGTTTTTGGACCATAACTTTAATTTTTATATTACACCTACCTTAGTTTATTACATATTTACGTAGCCCTCGCCGAGGCGCTTCTAACGACACCACTCACGTGCGGATAGCTCGAAAAAATGTTGAAATGAAAAACTAGTTTTTGGACCATAACTTTAATTTTTATATTACGCCTACCTTAGTTTATTACATATTTACGTAGCCCTCGCCGAGGCGCTTCTAACGACACCACTCACGTGCGGATAGCTCGAAAAAATGTTGAAATGAAAAACTAGTTTTTGGACCATAACTTTAATTTTTATATTACGCCTACCTTAGTTTATTACATATTTACGTAGCCCTCGCCGAGGCGCTTCTAACGACACCACTCACGTGCGGATAGCTCGAAAAAATGTTGAAATGAAAAACTAGTTTTTGGACCATAACTTTAATTTTTATATTACACCTACCTTAGTTTATTACATATTTACGTAGCCCTCGCCGAGGCGCTTCTAACGACACCACTCACGTGCGGATAGCTCGAAAAAATGTTGAAATGAAAAACTAGTTTTTGGACCATAACTTTAATTTTTATATTACACCTACCTTAGTTTATTACATATTTACGTAGCCCTCGCCGAGGCGCTTCTAACGACACCACTCACGTGCGGATAGCTCGAAAAAATGTTGAAATGAAAAACTAGTTTTTGGACCATAACTTTAATTTTTATATTACACCTACCTTAGTTTATTACATATTTACGTAGTCCTCGCCGAGGCGCTTCTAACGACACCACTCACGTGCGGATAGCTCGAAAAAATGTTGAAATGAAAAACTAGTTTTTGGACCATAACTTTAATTTTTATATTACACCTACCTTAGTTTATTACATATTTACGTAGCCCTCGCCGAGGCGCTTCTAACGACACCACTCACGTGCGGATAGCTCGAAAAAATGTTGAAATGAAAAACTAGTTTTTGGACCATAACTTTAATTTTTATATTACACCTACCTTAGTTTATTACATATTTACGTAGCCCTCGCCGAGGCGCTTCTAACGACACCACTCACGTGCGGATAGCTCGAAAAAATGTTGAAATGAAAAACTAGTTTTTGGACCATAACTTTAATTTTTATATTACACCTACCTTAGTTTATTACATATTTACGTAGCCCTCGCCGAGGCGCTTCTAACGACACCACTCACGTGCGGATAGCTCGAAAAAATGTTGAAATGAAAAACTAGTTTTTGGACCATAACTTTAATTTTTATATTACACCTACCTTAGTTTATTACATATTTAGCTAGCCCTCGCCGAGGCGCTTCTAACGACACCACTCACGTGCGGATAGCTCGAAAAAATGTTGAAATGAAAAACTAGTTTTTGGACCATAACTTTAATTTTTATATTACACCTACCTTAGTTTATTACATATTTAGCTAGCCCTCGCCTAGGCGCTTCTAACGACACCACTCACGTGCGGATAGCTCGAAAAAATGTTGAAATGAAAAACTAGTTTTTGGACCATAACTTTAATTTTTATATTACACCTACCTTAGTTTATTACATATTTAGCTAGCCCTCGCCGAGGCGCTTCTAACGACACCACTCACGTGCGGATAGCTCGAAAAAATGTTGAAATGAAAAACTAGTTTTTGGACCATAACTTTAATTTTTATATTACACCTACCTTAGTTTATTACATATTTAGCTAGCCCTCGCCGAGGCGCTTCTAACGACACCACTCACGTGCGGATAGCTCGAAAAAATGTTGAAATGAAAAACTAGTTTTTGGACCATAACTTTAATTTTTATATTACACCTACCTTAGTTTATTACATATTTAGCTAGCCCTCGCCGAGGCGCTTCTAACGACACCACTCACGTGCGGATAGCTCGAAAAAATGTTGAAATGAAAAACTAGTTTTTGGACCATAACTTTAATTTTTATATTACACCTACCTTAGTTTATTACATATTTAGCTAGCCCTCGCCGAGGCGCTTCTAACGACACCACTCACGTGCGGATAGCTCGAAAAAATGTTGAAATGAAAAACTAGTTTTTGGACCATAACTTTAATTTTTATATTACACCTACCTTAGTTTATTACATATTTAGCTAGCCCTCGCCGAGGCGCTTCTAACGACACCACTCACGTGCGGATAGCTCGAAAAATGTTGAAATGAAAAACTAGTTTTTGGACCATAACTTTAATTTTTATATTACACCTACCTTAGTTTATTACATATTTAGCTAGCCCTCGCCGAGGCGCTTCTAACGACACCACTCACGTGCGGATAGCTCGAAAAAATGTTGAAATGAAAAACTAGTTTTTGGACCATAACTTTAATTTTTATATTACACCTACCTTAGTTTATTACATATTTAGCTAGCCCTCGCCGAGGCGCTTCTAACGACACCACTCACGTGCGGATAGCTCGAAAAAATGTTGAAATGAAAAACTAGTTTTTGGACCATAACTTTAATTTTTATATTACACCTACCTTAGTTTATTACATATTTAGCTAGCCCTCGCCGAGGCGCTTCTAACGACACCACTCACGTGCGGATAGCTCGAAAAAATGTTGAAATGAAAAACTAGTTTTTGGACCATAACTTTAATTTTTATATTACACCTACCTTAGTTTATTACATATTTAGCTAGCCCTCGCCGAGGCGCTTCTAACGACACCACTCACGTGCGGATAGCTCGAAAAAATGTTGAAATGAAAAACTAGTTTTTGGATCATAACTTTAATTTTTATATTACACCTACCTTAGTTTATTACATATTTAGCTAGCCCTCGCCGAGGCGCTTCTAACGACACCACTCACGTGCGGATAGCTCGAAAAAATGTTGAAATGAAAAACTAGTTTTTGGACCATAACTTTAATTTTTATATTACACCTACCTTAGTTTATTACATATTTAGCTAGCCCTCGCCGAGGCGCTTCTAACGACACCACTCACGTGCGGATAGCTCGAAAAAATGTTGAAATGAAAAACTAGTTTTTGGACCATAACTTTAATTTTTATATTACACCTACCTTAGTTTATTACATATTTAGCTAGCCCTCGCCGAGGCGCTTCTAACGACACCACTCACGTGCGGATAGCTCGAAAAAATGTTGAAATGAAAAACTAGTTTTTGGACCATAACTTTAATTTTTATATTACACCTACCTTAGTTTATTACATATTTAGCTAGCCCTCGCATAGGCGCTTCTAACGACACCACTCACGTGCGGATAGCTCGAAAAAATGTTGAAATGAAAAACTAGTTTTTGGACCATAACTTTAATTTTTATATTACACCTACCTTAGTTTATTACATATTTACGTAGCCCTCGCCGAGGCGCTTCTAACGACACCACTCACGTGCGGATAGCTCGAAAAAATGTTGAAATGAAAAACTAGTTTTTGGACCATAACTTTAATTTTTATATTACACCTACCTTAGTTTATTACATATTTAGCTAGCCCTCGCCGAGGCGCTTCTAACGACACCACTCACGTGCGGATAGCTCGAAAAAATGTTGAAATGAAAAACTAGTTTTTGGACCATAACTTTAATTTTTATATTACACCTACCTTAGTTTATTACATATTTAGCTAGCCCTCGCCGAGGCGCTTCTAACGACACCACTCACGTGCGGATAGCTCGAAAAAATGTTGAAATGAAAAACTAGTTTTTGGACCATAACTTTAATTTTTATATTACACCTACCTTAGTTTATTACATATTTAGCTAGCCCTCGCCGAGGCGCTTCTAACGACACCACTCACGTGCGGATAGCTCGAAAAAATGTTGAAATGAAAAACTAGTTTTTGGACCATAACTTTAATTTTTATATTACACCTACCTTAGTTTATTACATATTTAGCTAGCCCTCGCCGAGGCGCTTCTAACGACACCACTCACGTGCGGATAGCTCGAAAAAATGTTGAAATGAAAAACTAGTTTTTGGACCATAACTTTAATTTTTATATTACACCTACCTTAGTTTATTACATATTTAGCTAGCCCTCGCCGAGGCGCTTCTAACGACACCACTCACGTGCGGATAGCTCGAAAAAATGTTGAAATGAAAAACTAGTTTTTGGACCATAACTTTAATTTTTATATTACACCTACCTTAGTTTATTACATATTTAGCTAGCCCTCGCCGAGGCGCTTCTAACGACACCACTCACGTGCGGATAGCTCGAAAAAATGTTGAAATGAAAAACTAGTTTTTGGACCATAACTTAAATTTTTATATTACACCTACCTTAGTTTATTACATATTTAGCTAGCCCTCGCCTAGGCGCTTCTAACGACACCACTCACGTGCGGATAGCTCGAAAAAATGTTGAAATGAAAAACTAGTTTTTGGACCATAACTTTAATTTTTATATTACACCTACCTTAGTTTATTACATATTTAGCTAGCCCTCGCCGAGGCGCTTCTAACGACACCACTCACGTGCGGATAGCTCGAAAAAATGTTGAAATGAAAAACTAGTTTTTGGACCATAACTTTAATTTTTATATTACACCTACCTTAGTTTATTACATATTTAGCTAGCCCTCGCCGAGGCGCTTCTAACGACACCACTCACGTGCGGATAGCTCGAAAAAATGTTGAAATGAAAAACTAGTTTTTGGACCATAACTTTAATTTTTATATTACACCTACCTTAGTTTATTACATATTTAGCTAGCCCTCGCCGAGGCGCTTCTAACGACACCACTCACGTGCGGATAGCTCGAAAAAATGTTGAAATGAAAAACTAGTTTTTGGACCATAACTTTAATTTTTATATTACACCTACCTTAGTTTATTACATATTTAGCTAGCCCTCGCCGAGGCGCTTCTAACGACACCACTCACGTGCGGATAGCTCGAAAAAATGTTGAAATGAAAAACTAGTTTTTGGACCATAACTTTAATTTTTATATTACACCTACCTAAGTTTATTACATATTTAGCTAGCCCTCGCCGAGGCGCTTCTAACGACACCACTCACGTGCGGATAGCTCGAAAAAATGTTGAAATGAAAAACTAGTTTTTGGACCATAACTTTAATTTTTATATTACACCTACCTTAGTTTATTACATATTTAGCTAGCCCTCGCCGAGGCGCTTCTAACGACACCACTCACGTGCGGATAGCTCGAAAAAATGTTGAAATGAAAAACTAGTTTTTGGACCATAACTTTAATTTTTATATTACACCTACCTTAGTTTATTACATATTTAGCTAGCCCTCGCCGAGGCGCTTCTAACGACACCACTCACGTGCGGATAGCTCGAAAAAATGTTGAAATGAAAAACTAGTTTTTGGACCATAACTTTAATTTTTATATTACACCTACCTTAGTTTATTACATATTTAGCTAGCCCTCGCCGAGGCGCTTCTAACGACACCACTCACGTGCGGATAGCTCGAAAAAATGTTGAAATGAAAAACTAGTTTTTGGACCATAACTTTAATTTTTATATTACACCTACCTTAGTTTATTACATATTTAGCTAGCCCTCGCCGAGGCGCTTCTAACGACACCACTCACGTGCGGATAGCTCGAAAAAATGTTGAAATGAAAAACTAGTTTTTGGACCATAACTTTAATTTTTATATTACACCTACCTTAGTTTATTACATATTTAGCTAGCCCTCGCCGAGGCGCTTCTAACGACACCACTCACGTGCGGATAGCTCGAAAAAATGTTGAAATGAAAAACTAGTTTTTGGACCATAACTTTAATTTTTATATTACACCTACCTTAGTTTATTACATATTTAGCTAGCCCTCGCCGAGGCGCTTCTAACGACACCACTCACGTGCGGATAGCTCGAAAAAATGTTGAAATGAAAAACTAGTTTTTGGACCATAACTTTAATTTTATATTACACCTACCTTAGTTTATTACATATTTAGCTAGCCCTCGCCGAGGCGCTTCTAACGACACCACTCACGTGCGGATAGCTCGAAAAAATGTTGAAATGAAAAACTAGTTTTTGGACCATAACTTTAATTTTTATATTACACCTACCTTAGTTTATTACATATTTAGCTAGCCCTCGCCGAGGCGCTTCTAACGACACCACTCACGTGCGGATAGCTCGAAAAAATGTTGAAATGAAAAACTAGTTTTTGGACCATAACTTTAATTTTTATATTACACCTACCTTAGTTTATTACATATTTAGCTAGCCCTCGCCGAGGCGCTTCTAACGACACCACTCACGTGCGGATAGCTCGAAAAAATGTTGAAATGAAAAACTAGTTTTTGGACCATAACTTTAATTTTTATATTACACCTACCTTAGTTTATTACATATTTAGCTAGCCCTCGCCTAGGCGCTTCTAACGACACCACTCACGTGCGGATAGCTCGAAAAAATGTTGAAATGAAAAACTAGTTTTTGGACCATAACTTTAATTTTTATATTACACCTACCTTAGTTTATTACATATTTAGCTAGCCCTCGCCGAGGCGCTTCTAACGACACCACTCACGTGCGGATAGCTCGAAAAAATGTTGAAATGAAAAACTAGTTTTTGGACCATAACTTTAATTTTTATATTACACCTACCTTAGTTTATTACATATTTAGCTAGCCCTCGCCGAGGCGCTTCTAACGACACCACTCACGTGCGGATAGCTCGAAAAAATGTTGAAATGAAAAACTAGTTTTTGGACCATAACTTTAATTTTTATATTACACCTACCTTAGTTTATTACATATTTAGCTAGCCCTCGCCGAGGCGCTTCTAACGACACCACTCACGTGCGGATAGCTCGAAAAAATGTTGTTATGAAAAACTAGTTTTTGGACCATTACTTTAAATTTTATATTACACCTACCTTAGTTTATTACATATTTAGCTAGCCCTCGCCGAGGCGCTTCTAACGACACCACTCACGTGCGGATAGCTCGAAAAAATGTTGAAATGAAAAACTAGTTTTTGGACCATAACTTTAATTTTTATATTACACCTACCTTAGTTTATTACATATTTAGCTAGCCCTCGCCGAGGCGCTTCTAACGACACCACTCACGTGCGGATAGCTCGAAAAAATGTTGAAATGAAAAACTAGTTTTTGGACCATAACTTTAATTTTTATATTACACCTACCTTAGTTTATTACATATTTAGCTAGCCCTCGCCGAGGCGCTTCTAACGACACCACTCACGTGCGGATAGCTCGAAAAAATGTTGAAATGAAAAACTAGTTTTTGGACCATAACTTTAATTTTTATATTACACCTACCTTAGTTTATTACATATTTAGCTAGCCCTCGCCGAGGCGCTTCTAACGACACCACTCACGTGCGGATAGCTCGAAAAAATGTTGAAATGAAAAACTAGTTTTTGGACCATAACTTTAATTTTTATATTACACCTACCTTAGTTTATTACATATTTAGCTAGCCCTCGCCGAGGCGCTTCTAACGACACCACTCACGTGCGGATAGCTCGAAAAAATGTTGAAATGAAAAACTAGTTTTTGGACCATAACTTTAATTTTTATATTACACCTACCTTAGTTTATTACATATTTAGCTAGCCCTCGCCGAGGCGCTTCTAACGACACCACTCACGTGCGGATAGCTCGAAAAAATGTTGAAATGAAAAACTAGTTTTTGGACCATAACTTTAATTTTTATATTACACCTACCTTAGTTTATTACATATTTAGCTAGCCCTCGCCGAGGCGCTTCTAACGACACCACTCACGTGCGGATAGCTCGAAAA
>CAJQGB010000076.1:0-16956 GCA_905475315.1 Autographa pulchrina | reverse complement strand
GCTTGAGTGGTGTCGTTAGAAGCGCCTCGGCGAGGGCTACGTAAATATGTAATAAACTAAGGTAGGTGTAATATAAAAATTAAAGTTATGGTCCAAAAACTAGTTTTTTCATTTCAACATTTTTTCGAGCTATCCGCACGTGAGTGGTGTCGTTAGAAGCGCCTCGGCGAGGGCTACGTAAATATGTAATAAACTAAGGTAGGTGTAATATAAAAATTAAAGTTATGGTCCAAAAACTAGTTTTTCATTTCAACATTTTTTCGAGCTATCCGCACGTGAGTGGTGTCGTTAGAAGCGCCTCGGCGAGGGCTACGTAAATATGTAATAAACTAAGGTAGGTGTAATATAAAAATTAAAGTTATGGTCCAAAAACTAGTTTTTCATTTCAACATTTTTTCGAGCTATCCGCACGTGAGTGGTGTCGTTAGAAGCGCCTCGGCGAGGGCTACGTAAATATGTAATAAACTAAGGTAGGTGTAATATAAAAATTAAAGTTATGGTCCAAAAACTAGTTTTTTCATTTCAACATTTTTTCGAGCTATCCGCACGTGAGTGGTGTCGTTAGAAGCGCCTCGGCGAGGGCTACGTAAATATGTAATAAACTAAGGTAGGTGTAATATAAAAATTAAAGTTATGGTCCAAAAACTAGTTTTTCATTTCAACATTTTTTCGAGCTATCCGCACGTGAGTGGTGTCGTTAGAAGCGCCTCGGCGAGGGCTACGTAAATATGTAATAAACTAAGGTAGGTGTAATATAAAAATTAAAGTTATGGTCCAAAAACTAGTTTTTCATTTCAACATTTTTTCGAGCTATCCGCACGTGAGTGGTGTCGTTAGAAGCGCCTCGGCGAGGGCTACGTAAATATGTAATAAACTAAGGTAGGTGTAATATAAAAATTAAAGTTATGGTCCAAAAACTAGTTTTTCATTTCAACATTTTTTCGAGCTATCCGCACGTGAGTGGTGTCGTTAGAAGCGCCTCGGCGAGGGCTACGTAAATATGTAATAAACTAAGGTAGGTGTAATATAAAAATTAAAGTTATGGTCCAAAAACTAGTTTTTCATTTCAACATTTTTTCGAGCTATCCGCACGTGAGTGGTGTCGTTAGAAGCGCCTCGGCGAGGGCTACGTAAATATGTAATAAACTAAGGTAGGTGTAATATAAAAATTAAAGTTATGGTCCAAAAACTAGTTTTTCATTTCAACATTTTTTCGAGCTATCCGCACGTGAGTGGTGTCGTTAGAAGCGCCTCGGCGAGGGCTACGTAAATATGTAATAAACTAAGGTAGGTGTAATATAAAAATTAAAGTTATGGTCCAAAAACTAGTTTTTCATTTCAACATTTTTTCGAGCTATCCGCACGTGAGTGGTGTCGTTAGAAGCGCCTCGGCGAGGGCTACGTAAATATGTAATAAACTAAGGTAGGTGTAATATAAAAATTAAAGTTATGGTCCAAAAACTAGTTTTTCATTTCAACATTTTTTCGAGCTATCCGCACGTGAGTGGTGTCGTTAGAAGCGCCTCGGCGAGGGCTACGTAAATATGTAATAAACTAAGGTAGGTGTAATATAAAAATTAAAGTTATGGTCCAAAAACTAGTTTTTCATTTCAACATTTTTTCGAGCTATCCGCACGTGAGTGGTGTCGTTAGAAGCGCCTCGGCGAGGGCTACGTAAATATGTAATAAACTAAGGTAGGTGTAATATAAAAATTAAAGTTATGGTCCAAAAACTAGTTTTTCATTTCAACATTTTTTCGAGCTATCCGCACGTGAGTGGTGTCGTTAGAAGCGCCTCGGCGAGGGCTACGTAAATATGTAATAAACTAAGGTAGGTGTAATATAAAAATTAAAGTTATGGTCCAAAAACTAGTTTTTCATTTCAACATTTTTTCGAGCTATCCGCACGTGAGTGGTGTCGTTAGAAGCGCCTCGGCGAGGGCTACGTAAATATGTAATAAACTAAGGTAGGTGTAATATAAAAATTAAAGTTATGGTCCAAAAACTAGTTTTTCATTTCAACATTTTTTCGAGCTATCCGCACGTGAGTGGTGTCGTTAGAAGCGCCTCGGCGAGGGCTACGTAAATATGTAATAAACTAAGGTAGGTGTAATATAAAAATTAAAGTTATGGTCCAAAAACTAGTTTTTCATTTCAACATTTTTTCGAGCTATCCGCACGTGAGTGGTGTCGTTAGAAGCGCCTCGGCGAGGGCTACGTAAATATGTAATAAACTAAGGTAGGTGTAATATAAAAATTAAAGTTATGGTCCAAAAACTAGTTTTTCATTTCAACATTTTTTCGAGCTATCCGCACGTGAGTGGTGTCGTTAGAAGCGCCTCGGCGAGGGCTACGTAAATATGTAATAAACTAAGGTAGGTGTAATATAAAAATTAAAGTTATGGTCACAAAAACTAGTTTTTCATTTCAACATTTTTTCGAGCTATCCGCACGTGAGTGGTGTCGTTAGAAGCGCCTCGGCGAGGGCTACGTAAATATGTAATAAACTAAGGTAGGTGTAATATAAAAATTAAAGTTATGGTCCAAAAACTAGTTTTTCATTTCAACATTTTTTTCGAGCTATCCGCACGTGAGTGGTGTCGTTAGAAGCGCCTCGGCGAGGGCTACGTAAATATGTAATAAACTAAGGTAGGTGTAATATAAAAATTAAAGTTATGGTCCAAAAACTAGTTTTTCATTTCAACATTTTTTTCGAGCTATCCGCACGTGAGTGGTGTCGTTAGAAGCGCCTTGGCGAGGGCTACGTAAATATGTAATAAACTAAGGTAGGTGTAATATAAAAATTAAAGTTATGGTCCAAAAACTAGTTTTTCATTTCAACATTTTTTCGAGCTATCCGCACGTGAGTGGTGTCGTTAGAAGCGCCTCGGCGAGGGCTACGTAAATATGTAATAAACTAAGGTAGGTGTAATATAAAAAATTAAAGTTATGGTCCAAAAACTAGATTTTCATTTCAACATTTTTTCGAGCTATCCGCACGTGAGTGGTGTCGTTAGAAGCGCCTCGGCGAGGGCTACGTAAATATGTAATAAACTAAGGTAGGTGTAATATAAAAATTAAAGTTATGGTCCAAAAACTAGTTTTTCATTTCAACATTTTTTCGAGCTATCCGCACGTGAGTGGTGTCGTTAGAAGCGCCTCGGCGAGGGCTACGTAAATATGTTATAAACTAAGGCTACTTTATTATTTGATACTTAAATCTAATACAAGAACAAACAAAGACTAAAATTAAATCTTATATAGATAAATAAAACTAACACGCGTCAAAATACTCATCGTCATCCTTGTCAATGGCGGGAAAGGTGCCCAGAAGGCTGGCAGCATTGCCACGTTGAATGGCTATGCCGATTCTCTGTGCAAGGAACAAACCAGCTCTCTGATCACGAGTAGAGTCTACCAAACGTTTTGACAGTTCTTTAAAAAGATTTCGTGCACTCGGACCCCATGACCCGAGCGTTTCAACCCCAAACGGCTCGAAAATATAATTACCCATTAGGTTATTATACTTTCGCCGTTTAAGGGTCTCCGCTGCTCCAGCAGCAGCGCCAGGAGAGGCCGCCGAACTTAGAACGTGGGATGGCGCAAGGGTGTCGACGCACGTTGCGTCCCACACCAAAGGCCGACCCAATTTCCAAGGCAACAATGACATACCGTCAGGTCTCTTACCATCGCTGCGCACCAAACCATTGGGTTCCAAAACAGCTGGTACACCGGCAATGACAAGAGCACGACGGATAATGTCATTAATATTTGCGTGACGGGATATACGTCCTGCGCTCCTGCTGCAGGACAAGCCATGGTGACCGAGGCAATCGACTGTTTCACCGCATTGACACCGATGACATGCGACACAAGATATACCTAAACGTAAACTGATGGCGAGCCGGAAAGTATTGTCATCCAAAATCGTACCAAGAGTGGTTGACGGAAGTGCCTGTAACCAGAGGCCCGATTCCCATTCTCCCACAGCCAGGAGACGCGCACGCTCTGCAGTGTTGATTGACGTATTAATTAATTCTTTCCGTATCAAACTGCAAAGCGGCTCGTCCCACTGCCTCTGAGAAGAACGTTGCTCGGGTAGATCTGTGCCCGGGCAGGACAATTCCCAACTATTTACTGCCTCAGTCATGCACAGAATCTGAAAATCAACCAGAGAAGACCCTAAGATTTGCCTGGTTAATTTTTCAGTGCTGTGGACCGAAGACAAAAATGCTGGTAAGCCTAGACTGGAAACTTTACGTACACCAAGCCCACCAAATCGGATCGGCAGCGTGGCTTGGGTCCAAGCTCGGTCATCCAACGTTACGTTAAAAATGGACGTTAACGTGGACCGAATAATTTTATCGACTTTTTCCAAAAGCGGCAAATGTTTCCACAATCGTGAAGAACGAAGAAAATATGTAAATTTTGGACCAAAACAGCAAAAACGAATTAAAGTAATAGCAGAATGTAAAGAGATTTTGAAAAGTCTGTTCGAAATTGATTGAAAATTTTAAATTTTATCATCTTAAAATTTTCATATGATTCTTCTAAAATTGGGGACCCTAGAAGGCGAAGAGAGGAGTTATTGACTATGTTAATTTCAGGGGCTATTGTTTGGATTTTTTGTAAAGCTAATTTTTTATCTAAATGTGTATCTGGAATATATATTTCACACTTACTTGTGTTTAAATCAAGACCAATTTTTTGTAAATTTGTTTTAAGGGCATAAACTAAGGTAGGTGTAATATAAAAATAAAAGTTATGGTCCAAAAACTAGTTTTTCATTTCAACATTTTTTCGAGCTATCCGCACGTGAGTGGTGTCGTTAGAAGCGCCTCGGCGAGGGCTACGTAAATATGTAATAAACTAAGGTAGGTGTAATATAAAAATTAAAGTTATGGTCCAAAAACTAGTTTTTCATTTCAACATTTTTTCGAGCTATCCGCACGTGAGTGGTGTCGTTAGAAGCGCCTCGGCGAGGGCTACGTAAATATGTAATAAACTAAGGTAGGTGTAATATAAAAATTAAAGTTATGGTCCAAAAACTAGTTTTTCATTTCAACATTTTTTCGAGCTATCCGCACGTGAGTGGTGTCGTTAGAAGCGCCTCGGCGAGGGCTACGTAAATATGTAATAAACTAAGGTAGGTGTAATATAAAAATTAAAGTTATGGTCCAAAAACTAGTTTTTCATTTCAACATTTTTTCGAGCTATCCGCACGTGAGTGGTGTCGTTAGAAGCGCCTCGGCGAGGGCTACGTAAATATGCAATAAACTAAGGTAGGTGTAATATAAAAATTAAAGTTATGGTCCAAAAACTAGTTTTTCATTTCAACATTTTTTCGAGCTATCCGCACGTGAGTGGTGTCGTTAGAAGCGCCTCGGCGAGGGCTACGTAAATATGTAATAAACTAAGGTAGGTGTAATATAAAAATTAAAGTTATGGTCCAAAAACTAGTTTTTCATTTCAACATTTTTTCGAGCTATCCGCACGTGAGTGGTGTCGTTAGAAGCGCCTCGGCGAGGGCTACGTAAATATGTAATAAACTAAGGTAGGTGTAATATAAAAATTAAAGTTACGGTCCAAAAACTAGTTTTTCATTTCAACATTTTTTCGAGCTATCCGCACGTGAGTGGTGTCGTTAGAAGCGCCTCGGCGAGGGCTACGTAAATATGTAATAAACTAAGGTAGGTGTAATATAAAAATTAAAGTTATGGTCCAAAAACTAGTTTTTCATTTCAACATTTTTTCGAGCTATCCGCACGTGAGTGGTGTCGTTAGAAGCGCCTCGGCGAGGGCTACGTAAATATGTAATAAACTAAGGTAGGTGTAATATAAAAATTAAAGTTATGGTCCAAAAACTAGTTTTTCATTTCAACATTTTTTCGAGCTATCCGCACGTGAGTGGTGTCGTTAGAAGCGCCTCGGCGAGGGCTACGTAAATATGTAATAAACTAAGGTAGGTGTAATATAAAAATTAAAGTTATGGTCCAAAAACTAGTTTTTCATTTCAACATTTTTTCGAGCTATCCGCACGTGAGTGGTGTCGTTAGAAGCGCCTCGGCGAGGGCTACGTAAATATGTAATAAACTAAGGTAGGTGTAATATAAAAATTAAAGTTACGGTCCAAAAACTAGTTTTTCATTTCAACATTTTTTCGAGCTATCCGCACGTGAGTGGTGTCGTTAGAAGCGCCTCGGCGAGGGCTACGTAAATATGTAATAAACTAAGGTAGGTGTAATATAAAAATTAAAGTTATGGTCCAAAAACTAGTTTTTCATTTCAACATTTTTTCGAGCTATCCGCACGTGAGTGGTGTCGTTAGAAGCGCCTCGGCGAGGGCTACGTAAATATGTAATAAACTAAGGTAGGTGTAATATAAAAATTAAAGTTATGGTCCAAAAACTAGTTTTTCATTTCAACATTTTTTCGAGCTATCCGCACGTGAGTGGTGTCGTTAGAAGCGCCTCGGCGAGGGCTACGTAAATATGTAATAAACTAAGGTAGGTGTAATATAAAAATTAAAGTTATGGTCCAAAAACTAGTTTTTCATTTCAACATTTTTTCGAGCTATCCGCACGTGAGTGGTGTCGTTAGAAGCGCCTCGGCGAGGGCTACGTAAATATGTAATAAACTAAGGTAGGTGTAATATAAAAATTAAAGTTATGGTCCAAAAACTAGTTTTTCATTTCAACATTTTTTCGAGCTATCCGCACGTGAGTGGTGTCGTTAGAAGCGCCTCGGCGAGGGCTACGTAAATATGTAATAAACTAAGGTAGGTGTAATATAAAAATTAAAGTTATGGTCCAAAAACTAGTTTTTCATTTCAACATTTTTTCGAGCTATCCGCACGTGAGTGGTGTCGTTAGAAGCGCCTCGGCGAGGGCTACGTAAATATGTAATAAACTAAGGTAGGTGTAATATAAAAATTAAAGTTATGGTCCAAAAACTAGTTTTTCATTTCAACATTTTTTCGAGCTATCCGCACGTGAGTGGTGTCGTTAGAAGCGCCTCGGCGAGGGCTACGTAAATATGTAATAAACTAAGGTAGGTGTAATATAAAAATTAAAGTTATGGTCCAAAAACTAGTTTTTCATTTCAACATTTTTTCGAGCTATCCGCACGTGAGTGGTGTCGTTAGAAGCGCCTCGGCGAGGGCTACGTAAATATGTAATAAACTAAGGTAGGTGTAATATAAAAATTAAAGTTATGGTCCAAAAACTAGTTTTTCATTTCAACATTTTTTCGAGCTATCCGCACGTGAGTGGTGTCGTTAGAAGCGCCTCGGCAAGGGCTACGTAAATATGTAATAAACTAAGGTAGGTGTAATATAAAAATTAAAGTTATGGTCCAAAAACTAGTTTTTCATTTCAACATTTTTTCGAGCTATCCGCACGTGAGTGGTGTCGTTAGAAGCGCCTCGGCGAGGGCTACGTAAATATGTAATAAACTAAGGTAGGTGTAATATAAAAATTAAAGTTATGGTCCAAAAACTAGTTTTTCATTTCAACATTTTTTCGAGCTATCCGCACGTGAGTGGTGTCGTTAGAAGCGCCTCGGCGAGGGCTACGTAAATATGTAATAAACTAAGGTAGGTGTAATATAAAAATTAAAGTTATGGTCCAAAAACTAATTTTTCATTTCAACATTTTTTCGAGCTATCCGCACGTGAGTGGTGTCGTTAGAAGCGCCTCGGCGAGGGCTACGTAAATATGTAATAAACTAAGGTAGGTGTAATATAAAAATTAAAGTTATGGTCCAAAAACTAGTTTTTCATTTCAACATTTTTTCGAGCTATCCGCACGTGAGTGGTGTCGTTAGAAGCGCCTCGGCGAGGGCTACGTAAATATGTAATAAACTAAGGTAGGTGTAATATAAAAATTAAAGTTATGGTCCAAAAACTAGTTTTTCATTTCAACATTTTTTCGAGCTATCCGCACGTGAGTGGTGTCGTTAGAAGCGCCTCGGCGAGGGCTACGTAAATATGTAATAAACTAAGGTAGGTGTAATATAAAAATTAAAGTTATGGTCCAAAAACTAGTTTTTCATTTCAACATTTTTTCGAGCTATCCGCACGTGAGTGGTGTCGTTAGAAGCGCCTCGGCGAGGGCTACGTAAATATGTAATAAACTAAGGTAGGTGTAATATAAAAATTAAAGTTATGGTCCAAAAACTAGTTTTTCATTTCAACATTTTTTCGAGCTATCCGCACGTGAGTGGTGTCGTTAGAAGCGCCTCGGCGAGGGCTACGTAAATATGTAATAAACTAAGGTAGGTGTAATATAAAAATTAAAGTTATGGTCCAAAAACTAGTTTTTCATTTCAACATTTTTTCGAGCTATCCGCACGTGAGTGGTGTCGTTAGAAGCGCCTCGGCGAGGGCTACGTAAATATGTAATAAACTAAGGTAGGTGTAATATAAAAATTAAAGTTATGGTCCAAAAACTAGTTTTTCATTTCAACATTTTTTCGAGCTATCCGCACGTGAGTGGTGTCGTTAGAAGCGCCTCGGCGAGGGCTACGTAAATATGTAATAAACTAAGGTAGGTGTAATATAAAAATTAAAGTTATGGTCCAAAAACTAGTTTTTCATTTCAACATTTTTTCGAGCTATCCGCACGTGAGTGGTGTCGTTAGAAGCGCCTCGGCGAGGGCTACGTAAATATGTAATAAACTAAGGTAGGTGTAATATAAAAATTAAAGTTATGGTCCAAAAACTAGTTTTTCATTTCAACATTTTTTCGAGCTATCCGCACGTGAGTGGTGTCGTTAGAAGCGCCTCGGCGAGGGCTACGTAAATATGTAATAAACTAAGGTAGGTGTAATATAAAAATTAAAGTTATGGTCCAAAAACTAGTTTTTCATTTCAACATTTTTTCGAGCTATCCGCACGTGAGTGGTGTCGTTAGAAGCGCCTCGGCGAGGGCTACGTAAATATGTAATAAACTAAGGTAGGTGTAATATAAAAATTAAAGTTATGGTCCAAAAACTAGTTTTTCATTTCAACATTTTTTCGAGCTATCCGCACGTGAGTGGTGTCGTTAGAAGCGCCTCGGCGAGGGCTACGTAAATATGTAATAAACTAAGGTAGGTGTAATATAAAAATTAAAGTTATGGTCCAAAAACTAGTTTTTCATTTCAACATTTTTTCGAGCTATCCGCACGTGAGTGGTGTCGTTAGAAGCGCCTCGGCGAGGGCTACGTAAATATGTAATAAACTAAGGTAGGTGTAATATAAAAATTAAAGTTATGGTCCAAAAACTAGTTTTTCATTTCAACATTTTTTCGAGCTATCCGCACGTGAGTGGTGTCGTTAGAAGCGCCTCGGCGAGGGCTACGTAAATATGTAATAAACTAAGGTAGGTGTAATATAAAAATTAAAGTTATGGTCCAAAAACTAGTTTTTCATTTCAACATTTTTTCGAGCTATCCGCACGTGAGTGGTGTCGTTAGAAGCGCCTCGGCGAGGGCTACGTAAATATGTAATAAACTAAGGTAGTTGTAATATAAAAATTAAAGTTATGGTCCAAAAACTAGTTTTTAATTTCAACATTTTTTCGAGCTATCCGCACGTGAGTGGTGTCGTTAGAAGCGCCTCGGCGAGGGCTACGTAAATATGTAATAAACTAAGGTAGGTGTAATATAAAAATTAAAGTTATGGTCCAAAAACTAGTTTTTCATTTCAACATTTTTTCGAGCTATCCGCACGTGAGTGGTGTCGTTAGAAGCGCCTCGGCGAGGGCTACGTAAATATGTAATAAACTAAGGTAGGTGTAATATAAAAATTAAAGTTATGGTCCAAAAACTAGTTTTTCATTTCAACATTTTTTCGAGCTATCCGCACGTGAGTGGTGTCGTTAGAAGCGCCACGGCGAGGGCTACGTAAATATGTAATAAACTAAGGTAGGTGTAATATAAAAATTAAAGTTATGGTCCAAAAACTAGTTTTTCATTTCAACATTTTTTCGAGCTATCCGCACGTGAGTGGTGTCGTTAGAAGCGCCTCGGCGAGGGCTACGTAAATATGTAATAAACTAAGGTAGGTGTAATATAAAAATTAAAGTTATGGTCCAAAAACTAGTTTTTCATTTCAACATTTTTTCGAGCTATCCGCACGTGAGTGGTGTCGTTAGAAGCGCCTCGGCGAGGGCTACGTAAATATGTAATAAACTAAGGTAGGTGTAATATAAAAATTAAAGTTATGGTCCAAAAACTAGTTTTTCATTTCAACATTTTTTCGAGCTATCCGCACGTGAGTGGTGTCGTTAGAAGCGCCTCGGCGAGGGCTACGTAAATATGTAATAAACTAAGGTAGGTGTAATATAAAAATTAAAGTTATGGTCCAAAAACTAGTTTTTCATTTCAACATTTTTTCGAGCTATCCACACGTGAGTGGTGTCGTTAGAAGCGCCTCGGCGAGGGCTACGTAAATATGTAATAAACTAAGGTAGGTGTAATATAAAAATTAAAGTTATGGTCCAAAAACTAGTTTTTCATTTCAACATTTTTTCGAGCTATCCGCACGTGAGTGGTGTCGTTAGAAGCGCCTCGGCGAGGGCTACGTAAATATGTAATAAACTAAGGTAGGTGTAATATAAAAATTAAAGTTATGGTCCAAAAACTAGTTTTTCATTTCAACATTTTTTCGAGCTATCCGCACGTGAGTGGTGTCGTTAGAAGCGCCTCGGCGAGGGCTACGTAAATATGTAATAAACTAAGGTAGGTGTAATATAAAAATTAAAGTTATGGTCCAAAAACTAGTTTTTCATTTCAACATTTTTTCGAGCTATCCGCACGTGAGTGGTGTCGTTAGAAGCGCCTCGGCGAGGGCTACGTAAATATGTAATAAACTAAGGTAGGTGTAATATAAAAATTAAAGTTATGGTCCAAAAACTAGTTTTTCATTTCAACATTTTTTCGAGCTATCCGCACGTGAGTGGTGTCGTTAGAAGCGCCTCGGCGAGGGCTACGTAAATATGTAATAAACTAAGGTAGGTGTAATATAAAAATTAAAGTTATGGTCCAAAAACTAGTTTTTCATTTCAACATTTTTTCGAGCTATCCGCACGTGAGTGGTGTCGTTAGAAGCGCCTCGGCGAGGGCTACGTAAATATGTAATAAACTAAGGTAGGTGTAATATAAAAATTAAAGTTATGGTCCAAAAACTAGTTTTTCATTTCAACATTTTTTCGAGCTATCCGCACGTGAGTGGTGTCGTTAGAAGCGCCTCGGCGAGGGCTACGTAAATATGTAATAAACTAAGGTAGGTGTAATATAAAAATTAAAGTTATGGTCCAAAAACTAGTTTTTCATTTCAACATTTTTTCGAGCTATCCGCACGTGAGTGGTGTCGTTAGAAGCGCCTCGGCGAGGGCTACGTAAATATGTAATAAACTAAGGTAGGTGTAATATAAAAATTAAAGTTATGGTCCAAAAACTAGTTTTTCATTTCAACATTTTTTCGAGCTATCCGCACGTGAGTGGTGTCGTTAGAAGCGCCTCGGCGAGGGCTACGTAAATATGTAATAAACTAAGGTAGTTGTAATATAAAAATTAAAGTTATGGTCCAAAAACTAGTTTTTCATTTCAACATTTTTTCGAGCTATCCGCACGTGAGTGGTGTCGTTAGAAGCGCCTCGGCGAGGGCTACGTAAATATGTAATAAACTAAGGTAGGTGTAATATAAAAATTAAAGTTATGGTCCAAAAACTAGTTTTTCATTTCAACATTTTTTCGAGCTATCCGCACGTGAGTGGTGTCGTTAGAAGCGCCTCGGCGAGGGCTACGTAAATATGTAATAAACTAAGGTAGGTGTAATATAAAAATTAAAGTTATGGTCCAAAAACTAGTTTTTCATTTCAACATTTTTTCGAGCTATCCGCACGTGAGTGGTGTCGTTAGAAGCGCCACGGCGAGGGCTACGTAAATATGTAATAAACTAAGGTAGGTGTAATATAAAAATTAAAGTTATGGTCCAAAAACTAGTTTTTCATTTCAACATTTTTTCGAGCTATCCGCACGTGAGTGGTGTCGTTAGAAGCGCCTCGGCGAGGGCTACGTAAATATGTAATAAACTAAGGTAGGTGTAATATAAAAATTAAAGTTATGGTCCAAAAACTAGTTTTTCATTTCAACATTTTTTCGAGCTATCCGCACGTGAGTGGTGTCGTTAGAAGCGCCTCGGCGAGGGCTACGTAAATATGTAATAAACTAAGGTAGGTGTAATATAAAAATTAAAGTTATGGTCCAAAAACTAGTTTTTCATTTCAACATTTTTTCGAGCTATCCGCACGTGAGTGGTGTCGTTAGAAGCGCCTCGGCGAGGGCTACGTAAATATGTAATAAACTAAGGTAGGTGTAATATAAAAATTAAAGTTATGGTCCAAAAACTAGTTTTTCATTTCAACATTTTTTCGAGCTATCCACACGTGAGTGGTGTCGTTAGAAGCGCCTCGGCGAGGGCTACGTAAATATGTAATAAACTAAGGTAGGTGTAATATAAAAATTAAAGTTATGGTCCAAAAACTAGTTTTTCATTTCAACATTTTTTCGAGCTATCCGCACGTGAGTGGTGTCGTTAGAAGCGCCTCGGCGAGGGCTACGTAAATATGTAATAAACTAAGGTAGGTGTAATATAAAAATTAAAGTTATGGTCCAAAAACTAGTTTTTCATTTCAACATTTTTTCGAGCTATCCGCACGTGAGTGGTGTCGTTAGAAGCGCCTCGGCGAGGGCTACGTAAATATGTAATAAACTAAGGTAGGTGTAATATAAAAATTAAAGTTATGGTCCAAAAACTAGTTTTTCATTTCAACATTTTTTCGAGCTATCCGCACGTGAGTGGTGTCGTTAGAAGCGCCTCGGCGAGGGCTACGTAAATATGTAATAAACTAAGGTAGGTGTAATATAAAAATTAAAGTTATGGTCCAAAAACTAGTTTTTCATTTCAACATTTTTTCGAGCTATCCGCACGTGAGTGGTGTCGTTAGAAGCGCCTCGGCGAGGGCTACGTAAATATGTAATAAACTAAGGTAGGTGTAATATAAAAATTAAAGTTATGGTCCAAAAACTAGTTTTTCATTTCAACATTTTTTCGAGCTATCCGCACGTGAGTGGTGTCGTTAGAAGCGCCTCGGCGAGGGCTACGTAAATATGTAATAAACTAAGGTAGGTGTAATATAAAAATTAAAGTTATGGTCCAAAAACTAGTTTTTCATTTCAACATTTTTTCGAGCTATCCGCACGTGAGTGGTGTCGTTAGAAGCGCCTCGGCGAGGGCTACGTAAATATGTAATAAACTAAGGTAGGTGTAATATAAAAATTAAAGTTATGGTCCAAAAACTAGTTTTTCATTTCAACATTTTTTCGAGCTATCCACACGTGAGTGGTGTCGTTAGAAGCGCCTCGGCGAGGGCTACGTAAATATGTAATAAACTAAGGTAGGTGTAATATAAAAATTAAAGTTATGGTCCAAAAACTAGTTTTTCATTTCAACATTTTTTCGAGCTATCCGCACGTGAGTGGTGTCGTTAGAAGCGCCTCGGCGAGGGCTACGTAAATATGTAATAAACTAAGGTAGGTGTAATATAAAAATTAAAGTTATGGTCCAAAAACTAGTTTTTCATTTCAACATTTTTTCGAGCTATCCGCACGTGAGTGGTGTCGTTAGAAGCGCCTCGGCGAGGGCTACGTAAATATGTAATAAACTAAGGTAGGTGTAATATAAAAATTAAAGTTATGGTCCAAAAACTAGTTTTTCATTTCAACATTTTTTCGAGCTATCCGCACGTGAGTGGTGTCGTTAGAAGCGCCTCGGCGAGGGCTACGTAAATATGTAATAAACTAAGGTAGGTGTAATATAAAAATTAAAGTTATGGTCCAAAAACTAGTTTTTCATTTCAACATTTTTTCGAGCTATCCGCACGTGAGTGGTGTCGTTAGAAGCGCCTCGGCGAGGGCTACGTAAATATGTAATAAACTAAGGTAGGTGTAATATAAAAATTAAAGTTATGGTCCAAAAACTAGTTTTTCATTTCAACATTTTTTCGAGCTATCCGCACGTGAGTGATGTCGTTAGAAGCGCCTCGGCGAGGGCTACGTAAATATGTAATAAACTAAGGTAGGTGTAATATAAAAATTAAAGTTATGGTCCAAAAACTAGTTTTTCATTTCAACATTTTTTCGAGCTATCCGCACGTGAGTGGTGTCGTTAGAAGCGCCTCGGCGAGGGCTACGTAAATATGTAATAAACTAAGGTAGGTGTAATATAAAAATTAAAGTTATGGTCCAAAAACTAATTTTTCATTTCAACATTTTTTCGAGCTATCCGCACGTGAGTGGTGTCGTTAGAAGCGCCTCGGCGAGGGCTACGTAAATATGTAATAAACTCAGGTAGGTGTAATATAAAAATTAAAGTTATGGTCCAAAAACTAGTTTTTCATTTCAACATTTTTTCGAGCTATCCGCACGTGAGTGGTGTCGTTAGAAGCGCCTCGGCGAGGGCTACGTAAATATGTAATAAACTAAGGTAGGTGTAATATAAAAATTAAAGTTATGGTCCAAAAACTAGTTTTTCATTTCAACATTTTTTCGAGCTATCCGCACGTGAGTGGTGTCGTTAGAAGCGCCTCGGCGAGGGCTACGTAAATATGTAATAAACTAAGGTAGGTGTAATATAAAAATTAAAGTTATGGTCCAAAAACTAGTTTTTCATTTCAACATTTTTTCGAGCTATCCGCACGTGAGTGGTGTCGTTAGAAGCGCCTCGGCGAGGGCTACGTAAATATGTAATAAACTAAGGTAGGTGTAATATAAAAATTAAAGTTATGGTCCAAAAACTAGTTTTTCATTTCAACATTTTTTCGAGCTATCCGCACGTGAGTGGTGTCGTTAGAAGCGCCTCGGCGAGGGCTACGTAAATATGTAATAAACTAAGGTAGGTGTAATATAAAAATTAAAGTTATGGTCCAAAAACTAGTTTTTTCATTTCAACATTTTTTCGAGCTATCCGCACGTGAGTGGTGTCGTTAGAAGCGCCTCGGCGAGGGCTACGTAAATATGTAATAAACTAAGGTAGGTGTAATATAAAAATTAAAGTTATGGTCCAAAAACTAGTTTTTCATTTCAACATTTTTTCGAGCTATCCGCACGTGAGTGGTGTCGTTAGAAGCGCCTCGGCGAGGGCTACGTAAATATGTAATAAACTAAGGTAGGTGTAATATAAAAATTAAAGTTATGGTCCAAAAACTAGTTTTTCATTTCAACATTTTTTCGAGCTATCCGCACGTGAGTGGTGTCGTTAGAAGCGCCTCGGCGAGGGCTACGTAAATATGTAATAAACTAAGGTAGGTGTAATATAAAAATTAAAGTTATGGTCCAAAAACTAGTTTTTCATTTCAACATTTTTTCGAGCTATCCGCACGTGAGTGGTGTCGTTAGAAGCGCCTCGGCGAGGGCTACGTAAATATGTAATAAACTAAGGTAGGTGTAATATAAAAATTAAAGTTATGGTCCAAAAACTAGTTTTTCATTTCAACATTTTTTCGAGCTATCCGCACGTGAGTGGTGTCGTTAGAAGCGCCTCGGCGAGGGCTACGTAAATATGTAATAAACTAAGGTAGGTGTAATATAAAAATTAAAGTTATGGTCCAAAAACTAGTTTTTCATTTCAACATTTTTTCGAGCTATCCGCACGTGAGTGGTGTCGTTAGAAGCGCCTCGGCGAGGGCTACGTAAATATGTAATAAACTAAGGTAGGTGTAATATAAAAATTAAAGTTATGGTCCAAAAACTAGTTTTTCATTTCAACATTTTTTCGAGCTATCCGCACGTGAGTGGTGTCGTTAGAAGCGCCTCGGCGAGGGCTACGTAAATATGTAATAAACTAAGGTAGGTGTAATATACAAATTAAAGTTATGGTCCAAAAACTAGTTTTTCATTTCAACATTTTTTCGAGCTATCCGCACGTGAGTGGTGTCGTTAGAAGCGCCTCGGCGAGGGCTACGTAAATATGTAATAAACTAAGGTAGGTGTAATATAAAAATTAAAGTTATGGTCCAAAAACTAGTTTTTCATTTCAACATTTTTTCGAGCTATCCGCACGTGAGTGGTGTCGTTAGAAGCGCCTCGGCGAGGGCTAGCTAAATATGTAATAAACTAAGGTAGGTGTAATATAAAAATTAAAGTTATGGTCCAAAAACTAGTTTTTCATTTCAACATTTTTTCGAGCTATCCGCACGTGAGTGGTGTCGTTAGAAGCGCCTCGGCGAGGGCTACGTAAATATGTAATAAACTAAGGTAGGTGTAATATAAAAATTAAAGTTATGGTCCAAAAACTAGTTTTTCATTTCAACATTTTTTCGAGCTATCCGCACGTGAGTGGTGTCGTTAGAAGCGCCTCGGCGAGGGCTACGTAAATATGTAATAAACTAAGGTAGGTGTAATATAAAAATTAAAGTTATGGTCCAAAAACTAGTTTTTCATTTCAACATTTTTTCGAGCTATCCACACGTGAGTGGTGTCGTTAGAAGCGCCTCGGCGAGGGCTACGTAAATATGTAATAAACTAAGGTAGGTGTAATATAAAAATTAAAGTTATGGTCCAAAAACTAGTTTTTCATTTCAACATTTTTTCGAGCTATCCGCACGTGAGTGGTGTCGTTAGAAGCGCCTCGGCGAGGGCTACGTAAATATGTAATAAACTAAGGTAGGTGTAATATAAAAATTAAAGTTATGGTCCAAAAACTAGTTTTTCATTTCAACATTTTTTCGAGCTATCCGCACGTGAGTGGTGTCGTTAGAAGCGCCTCGGCGAGGGCTACGTAAATATGTAATAAACTAAGGTAGGTGTAATATAAAAATTAAAGTTATGGTCCAAAAACTAGTTTTTCATTTCAACATTTTTTCGAGCTATCCGCACGTGAGTGGTGTCGTTAGAAGCGCCTCGGCGAGGGCT
>CAJQGB010000074.1:0-17237 GCA_905475315.1 Autographa pulchrina | reverse complement strand
GAGCTATCCGCACGTGAGTGGTGTCGTTAGAAGCGCCTCGGCGAGGGCTACGTAAATATGTAATAAACTAAGGTAAGTGTAATATAAAAATTAAAGTTATGGTCCAAAAACTAGTTTTTCATTTCAACATTTTTTCGAGCTATCCGCACGTGAGTGGTGTCGTTAGAAGCGCCTCGGCGAGGGCTACGTAAATATGTAATAAACTAAGGTAGGTGTAATATAAAAATTAAAGTTATGGTCCAAAAACTAGTTTTTCATTTCAACATTTTTTCGAGCTATCCGCACGTGAGAGGTGTCGTTAGAAGCGCCTCGGCGAGGGCTACGTAAATATGTAATAAACTAAGGTAAGTGTAATATAAAAATTAAAGTTATGGTCCAAAAACTAGTTTTTCATTTCAACATTTTTTCGAGCTATCCGCACGTGAGTGGTGTCGTTAGAAGCGCCTCGGCGAGGGCTACGTAAATATGTAATAAACTAAGGTAGGTGTAATATAAAAATTAAAGTTATGGTCCAAAAACTAGTTTTTCATTTCAACATTTTATCGAGCTATCCGCACGTGAGTGGTGTCGTTAGAAGCGCCTCGGCGAGGGCTACGTAAATATGTAATAAACTAAGGTAAGTGTAATATAAAAATTAAAGTTATGGTCCAAAAACTAGTTTTTCATTTCAACATTTTTTCGAGCTATCCGCACGTGAGTGGTGTCGTTAGAAGCGCCTCGGCGAGGGCTACGTAAATATGTAATAAACTAAGGTAGGTGTAATATAAAAATTAAAGTTATGGTCCAAAAACTAGTTTTTCATTTCAACATTTTTTCGAGCTATCCGCACGTGAGTGGTGTCGTTAGAAGCGCCTCGGCGAGGGGCTACGTAAATATGTAATAAACTAAGGTAGGTGTAATATAAAAATTAAAGTTATGGTCCAAAAACTAGTTTTTCATTTCAACATTTTTTCGAGCTATCCGCACGTGAGTGGTGTCGTTAGAAGCGCCTCGGCGAGGGCTACGTAAATATGTAATAAACTAAGGTAAGTGTAATATAAAAATTAAAGTTATGGTCCAAAAACTAGTTTTTCATTTCAACATTTTTTCGAGCTATCCGCACGTGAGTGGTGTCGTTAGAAGCGCCTCGGCGAGGGCTACGTAAATATGTAATAAACTAAGGTAGGTGTAATATAAAAATTAAAGTTATGGTCCAAAAACTAGTTTTTCATTTCAACATTTTTTCGAGCTATCCGCACGTGAGTGGTGTCGTTAGAAGCGCCTCGGCGAGGGCTACGTAAATATGTAATAAACTAAGGTAAGTGTAATATAAAAATTAAAGTTATGGTCCAAAAACTAGTTTTTCATTTCAACATTTTTTCGAGCTATCCGCACGTGAGTGGTGTCGTTAGAAGCGCCTCGGCGAGGGCTACGTAAATATGTAATAAACTAAGGTAGGTGTAATATAAAAATTAAAGTTATGGTCCAAAAACTAGTTTTTCATTTCAACATTTTTTCGAGCTATCCGCACGTGAGTGGTGTCGTTAGAAGCGCCTCGGCGAGGGCTACGTAAATATGTAATAAACTAAGGTAAGTGTAATATAAAAATTAAAGTTATGGTCCAAAAACTAGTTTTTCATTTCAACATTTTTTCGAGCTATCCGCACGTGAGTGGTGTCGTTAGAAGCGCCTCGGCAAGGGCTACGTAAATATGTAATAAACTAAGGTAGGTGTAATATAAAAATTAAAGTTATGGTCCAAAAACTAGTTTTTCATTTCAACATTTTTTCGAGCTATCCGCACGTGAGTGGTGTCGTTAGAAGCGCCTCGGCGAGGGCTACGTAAATATGTAATAAACTAAGGTAGGTGTAATATAAAAATTAAAGTTATGGTCCAAAAACTAGTTTTTCATTTCAACATTTTTTCGAGCTATCCGCACGTGAGTGGTGTCGTTAGAAGCGCCTCGGCGAGGGCTACGTAAATATGTAATAAACTAAGGTAAGTGTAATATAAAAATTAAAGTTATGGTCCAAAAACTAGTTTTTCATTTCAACATTTTTTCGAGCTATCCGCACGTGAGTGGTGTCGTTAGAAGCGCCTCGGCGAGGGCTACGTAAATATGTAATAAACTAAGGTAAGGTGTAATATAAAAATTAAAGTTATGGTCCAAAAACTAGTTTTTCATTTCAACATTTTTTCGAGCTATCCGCACGTGAGTGGTGTCGTTAGAAGCGCCTCGGCGAGGGCTACGTAAATATGTAATAAACTAAGGTAAGTGTAATATAAAAATTAAAGTTATGGTCCAAAAACTAGTTTTTCATTTCAACATTTTTTCGAGCTATCCGCACGTGAGTGGTGTCGTTAGAAGCGCCTCGGCGAGGGCTACGTAAATATGTAATAAACTAAGGTAGGTGTAATATAAAAATTAAAGTTATGGTCCAAAAACTAGTTTTTCATTTCAACATTTTTTCGAGCTATCCGCACGTGAGTGGTGTCGTTAGAAGCGCCTCGGCGAGGGCTACGTAAATATGTAATAAACTAAGGTAAGTGTAATATAAAAATTAAAGTTATGGTCCAAAAACTAGTTTTTCATTTCAACATTTTTTCGAGCTATCCGCACGTGAGTGGTGTCGTTAGAAGCGCCTCGGCGAGGGCTACGTAAATATGTAATAAACTAAGGTAGGTGTAATATAAAAATTAAAGTTATGGTCCAAAAACTAGTTTTTCATTTCAACATTTTTTCGAGCTATCCGCACGTGAGTGGTGTCGTTAGAAGCGCCTCGGCGAGGGCTACGTAAATATGTAATAAACTAAGGTAGGTGTAATATAAAAATTAAAGTTATGGTCCAAAAACTAGTTTTTCATTTCAACATTTTTTCGAGCTATCCGCACGTGAGTGGTGTCGTTAGAAGCGCCTCGGCGAGGGCTACGTAAATATGTAATAAACTAAGGTAGGTGTAATATAAAAATTAAAGTTATGGTCCAAAAACTAGTTTTTCATTTCAACATTTTTTCGAGCTATCCGCACGTGAGTGGTGTCGTTAGAAGCGCCTCGGCGAGGGCTACGTAAATATGTAATAAACTAAGGTAAGTGTAATATAAAAATTAAAGTTATGGTCCAAAAACTAGTTTTTCATTTCAACATTTTTTCGAGCTATCCGCACGTGAGTGGTGTCGTTAGAAGCGCCTCGGCGAGGGCTACGTAAATATGTAATAAACTAAGGTAGGTGTAATATAAAAATTAAAGTTATGGTCCAAAAACTAGTTTTTCATTTCAACATTTTTTCGAGCTATCCGCACGTGAGTGGTGTCGTTAGAAGCGCCTCGGCGAGGGCTACGTAAATATGTAATAAACTAAGGTAAGTGTAATATAAAAATTAAAGTTATGGTCCAAAAACTAGTTTTTCATTTCAACATTTTTTCGAGCTATCCGCACGTGAGTGGTGTCGTTAGAAGCGCCTCGGCGAGGGCTACGTAAATATGTAATAAACTAAGGTAGGTGTAATATAAAAATTAAAGTTATGGTCCAAAAACTAGTTTTTCATTTCAACATTTTTTCGAGCTATCCGCACGTGAGTGGTGTCGTTAGAAGCGCCTCGCCGAGGGGCTACGTAAATATGTAATAAACTAAGGTAAGTGTAATATAAAAATTAAAGTTATGGTCCAAAAACTAGTTTTTCATTTCAACATTTTTTCGAGCTATCCGCACGTGAGTGGTGTCGTTAGAAGCGCCTCGGCGAGGGCTACGTAAATATGTAATAAACTAAGGTAAGTGTAATATAAAAATTAAAGTTATGGTCCAAAAACTAGTTTTTCATTTCAACATTTTTTCGAGCTATCCGCACGTGAGTGGTGTCGTTAGAAGCGCCTCGGCGAGGGACTACGTAAATATGTAATAAACTAAGGTAGGTGTAATATAAAAATTAAAGTTATGGTCCAAAAACTAGTTTTTCATTTCAACATTTTTTCGAGCTATCCGCACGTGAGTGGTGTCGTTAGAAGCGCCTCGGCGAGGGCTACGTAAATATGTAATAAACTAAGGTAGGTGTAATATAAAAATTAAAGTTATGGTCCAAAAACTAGTTTTTCATTTCAACATTTTTTCGAGCTATCCGCACGTGAGTGGTGTCGTTAGAAGCGCCTCGGCGAGGGCTACGTAAATATGTAATAAACTAAGGTAAGTGTAATATAAAAATTAAAGTTATGGTCCAAAAACTAGTTTTTCATTTCAACATTTTTTCGAGCTATCCGCACGTGAGTGGTGTCGTTAGAAGCGCCTCGGCGAGGGCTACGTAAATATGTAATAAACTAAGGTAGGTGTAATATAAAAATTAAAGTTATGGTCCAAAAACTAGTTTTTCATTTCAACATTTTTTCGAGCTATCCGCACGTGAGTGGTGTCGTTAGAAGCGCCTCGGCGAGGGCTACGTAAATATGTAATAAACTAAGGTAAGTGTAATATAAAAATTAAAGTTATGGTCCAAAAACTAGTTTTTCATTTCAACATTTTTTCGAGCTATCCGCACGTGAGTGGTGTCGTTAGAAGCGCCTCGGCGAGGGCTACGTAAATATGTAATAAACTAAGGTAGGTGTAATATAAAAATTAAAGTTATGGTCCAAAAACTAGTTTTTCATTTCAACATTTTTTCGAGCTATCCGCACGTGAGTGGTGTCGTTAGAAGCGCCTCGGCGAGGGCTACGTAAATATGTAATAAACTAAGGTAAGTGTAATATAAAAATTAAAGTTATGGTCCAAAAACTAGTTTTTCATTTCAACATTTTTTCGAGCTATCCGCACGTGAGTGGTGTCGTTAGAAGCGCCTCGGCGAGGGCTACGTAAATATGTAATAAACTAAGGTAGGTGTAATATAAAAATTAAAGTTATGGTCCAAAAACTAGTTTTTCATTTCAACATTTTTTCGAGCTATCCGCACGTGAGTTGTGTCGTTAGAAGCGCCTCGGCGAGGGCTACGTAAATATGTAATAAACTAAGGTAGGTGTAATATAAAAATTAAAGTTATGGTCCAAAAACTAGTTTTTCATTTCAACATTTTTTCGAGCTATCCGCACGTGAGTTGTGTCGTTAGAAGCGCCTCGGCGAGGGCTACGTAAATATGTAATAAACTAAGGTGGGTGTAATATAAAAATTAAAGTTATGGTCCAAAAACTAGTTTTTCATTTCAACATTTTTTCGAGCTATCCGCACGTGAGTGGTGTCGTTAGAAGCGCCTCGGCGAGGGCTACGTAAATATGTAATAAACTAAGGTAGGTGTAATATAAAAATTAAAGTTATGGTCCAAAAACTAGTTTTTCATTTCAACATTTTTTCGAGCTATCCGCACGTGAGTGGTGTCGTTAGAAGCGCCTCGGCGAGGGCTACGTAAATATGTAATAAACTAAGGTAGGTGTAATATAAAAATTAAAGTTATGGTCCAAAAACTAGTTTTTCATTTCAACATTTTTTCGAGCTATCCGCACGTGAGTGGTGTCGTTAGAAGCGCCTCGGCGAGGGCTACGTAAATATGTAATAAACTAAGGTAGGTGTAATATAAAAATTAAAGTTATGGTCCAAAAACTAGTTTTTCATTTCAACATTTTTTCGAGCTATCCGCACGTGAGTGGTGTCGTTAGAAGCGCCTCGGCGAGGGCTACGTAAATATGTAATAAACTAAGGTAGGTGTAATATAAAAATTAAAGTTATGGTCCAAAAACTAGTTTTTCATTTCAACATTTTTTCGAGCTATCCGCACGTGAGTGGTGTCGTTAGAAGCGCCTCGGCGAGGGCTACGTAAATATGTAATAAACTAAGGTAGGTGTAATATAAAAATTAAAGTTATGGTCCAAAAACTAGTTTTTCATTTCAACATTTTTTCGAGCTATCCGCACGTGAGTGGTGTCGTTAGAAGCGCCTCGGCGAGGGCTACGTAAATATGTAATAAACTAAGGTAGGTGTAATATAAAAATTAAAGTTATGGTCCAAAAACTAGTTTTTCATTTCAACATTTTTTCGAGCTATCCGCACGTGAGGGGTGTCGTTAGAAGCGCCTCGGCGAGGGCTACGTAAATATGTAATAAACTAAGGTAAGTGTAATATAAAAATTAAAGTTATGGTCCAAAAACTAGTTTTTCATTTCAACATTTTTTCGAGCTATCCGCACGTGAGTGGTGTCGTTAGAAGCGCCTCGGCGAGGGCTACGTAAATATGTAATAAACTAAGGTAGGTGTAATATAAAAATTAAAGTTATGGTCCAAAAACTAGTTTTTCATTTCAACATTTTTTCGAGCTATCCGCACGTGAGTTGTGTCGTTAGAAGCGCCTCGGCGAGGGCTACGTAAATATGTAATAAACTAAGGTAGGTGTAATATAAAAATTAAAGTTATGGTCCAAAAACTAGTTTTTCATTTCAACATTTTTTCGAGCTATCCGCACGTGAGTTGTGTCGTTAGAAGCGCCTCGGCGAGGGCTACGTAAATATGTAATAAACTAAGGTAGGTGTAATATAAAAATTAAAGTTATGGTCCAAAAACTAGTTTTTCATTTCAAAATTTTTTCGAGCTATCCGCACGTGAGTGGTGTCGTTAGAAGCGCCTCGGCGAGGGCTACGTAAATATGTAATAAACTAAGGTAGGTGTAATATAAAAATTAAAGTTATGGTCCAAAAACTAGTTTTTCATTTCAACATTTTTTCGAGCTATCCGCACGTGAGTGGTGTCGTTAGAAGCGCCTCGGCGAGGGCTACGTAAATATGTAATAAACTAAGGTAGGTGTAATATAAAAATTAAAGTTATGGTCCAAAAACTAGTTTTTCATTTCAACATTTTTTCGAGCTATCCGCACGTGAGTGGTGTCGTTAGAAGCGCCTCGGCGAGGGCTACGTAAATATGTAATAAACTAAGGTAGGTGTAATATAAAAATTAAAGTTATGGTCCAAAAACTAGTTTTTCATTTCAACATTTTTTCGAGCTATCCGCACGTGAGTGGTGTCGTTAGAAGCGCCTCGGCGAGGGCTACGTAAATATGTAATAAACTAAGGTAAGTGTAATATAAAAATTAAAGTTATGGTCCAAAAACTAGTTTTTCATTTCAACATTTTTTCGAGCTATCCGCACGTGAGTGGTGTCGTTAGAAGCGCCTCGGCGAGGGCTACGTAAATATGTAATAAACTAAGGTAGGTGTAATATAAAAATTAAAGTTATGGTCCAAAAACTAGTTTTTCATTTCAACATTTTTTCGAGCTATCCGCACGTGAGTGGTGTCGTTAGAAGCGCCTCGGCGAGGGCTACGTAAATATGTAGTAAACTAAGGTAGGTGTAATATAAAAATTAAAGTTATGGTCCAAAAACTAGTTTTTCATTTCAACATTTTTTCGAGCTATCCGCACGTGAGTGATGTCGTTAGAAGCGCCTCGGCGAGGGCTACGTAAATATGTAATAAACTAAGGTAAGTGTAATATAAAAATTAAAGTTATGGTCCAAAAACTAGTTTTTCATTTCAACATTTTTTCGAGCTATCCGCACGTGAGTGGTGTCGTTAGAAGCGCCTCGGCGAGGGCTACGTAAATATGTAATAAACTAAGGTAGGTGTAATATAAAAATTAAAGTTATGGTCCAAAAACTAGTTTTTCATTTCAACATTTTTTCGAGCTATCCGCACGTGAGTGGTGTCGTTAGAAGCGCCTCGGCGAGGGCTACGTAAATATGTAATAAACTAAGGTAGGTGTAATATAAAAATTAAAGTTATGGTCCAAAAACTAGTTTTTCATTTCAACATTTTTTCGAGCTATCCGCACGTGAGTGGTGTCGTTAGAAGCGCCTCGGCGAGGGCTACGTAAATATGTAATAAACTAAGGTAAGTGTAATATAAAAATTAAAGTTATGGTCCAAAAACTAGTTTTTCATTTCAACATTTTTTCGAGCTATCCGCACGTGAGTGGTGTCGTTAGAAGCGCCTCGGCGAGGGCTACGTAAATATGTAATAAACTAAGGTAAGTGTAATATAAAAATTAAAGTTATGGTCCAAAAACTAGTTTTTCATTTCAACATTTTTTCGAGCTATCCGCACGTGAGTGGTGTCGTTAGAAGCGCCTCGGCGAGGGCTACGTAAACATGTAATAAACTAAGGTAGGTGTAATATAAAAATTAAAGTTATGGTCCAAAAACTAGTTTTTCATTTCAACATTTTTTCGAGCTATCCGCACGTGAGTGGTGTCGTTAGAAGCGCCTCGGCGAGGGCTACGTAAATATGTAATAAACTAAGGTAAGTGTAATATAAAAATTAAAGTTATGGTCCAAAAACTAGTTTTTCATTTCAACATTTTTTCGAGCTATCCGCACGTGAGTGGTGTCGTTAGAAGCGCCTCGGCGAGGGCTACGTAAATATGTAATAAACTAAGGTAGGTGTAATATAAAAATTAAAGTTATGGTCCAAAAACTAGTTTTTCATTTCAACATTTTTTCGAGCTATCCGCACGTGAGTGGTGTCGTTAGAAGCGCCTCGGCGAGGGCTACGTAAATATGTAATAAACTAAGGTAGGTGTAATATAAAAATTAAAGTTATGGTCCAAAAACTAGTTTTTCATTTCAACATTTTTTCGAGCTATCCGCACGTGAGTGGTGTCGTTAGAAGCGCCTCGGCGAGGGCTACGTAAATATGTAATAAACTAAGGTAGGTGTAATATAAAAATTAAAGTTATGGTCCAAAAACTAGTTTTTCATTTCAACATTTTTTCGAGCTATCCGCACGTGAGTGGTGTCGTTAGAAGCGCCTCGGCGAGGGCTACGTAAATATGTAATAAACTAAGGTAGGTGTAATATAAAAATTAAAGTTATGGTCCAAAAACTAGTTTTTCATTTCAACATTTTTTCGAGCTATCCGCACGTGAGTGGTGTCGTTAGAAGCGCCTCGGCGAGGGCTACGTAAATATGTAATAAACTAAGGTAAGTGTAATATAAAAATTAAAGTTATGGTCCAAAAACTAGTTTTTCATTTCAACATTTTTTCGAGCTATCCGCACGTGAGTGGTGTCGTTAGAAGCGCCTCGGCGAGGGCTACGTAAATATGTAATAAACTAAGGTAAGTGTAATATAAAAATTAAAGTTATGGTCCAAAAACTAGTTTTTCATTTCAACATTTTTTCGAGCTATCCGCACGTGAGTGGTGTCGTTAGAAGCGCCTCGGCGAGGGCTACGTAAACATGTAATAAACTAAGGTAGGTGTAATATAAAAATTAAAGTTATGGTCCAAAAACTAGTTTTTCATTTCAACATTTTTTCGAGCTATCCGCACGTGAGTGGTGTCGTTAGAAGCGCCTCGGCGAGGGCTACGTAAATATGTAATAAACTAAGGTAAGTGTAATATAAAAATTAAAGTTATGGTCCAAAAACTAGTTTTTCATTTCAACATTTTTTCGAGCTATCCGCACGTGAGTGGTGTCGTTAGAAGCGCCTCGGCGAGGGCTACGTAAATATGTAATAAACTAAGGTAGGTGTAATATAAAAATTAAAGTTATGGTCCAAAAACTAGTTTTTCATTTCAACATTTTTTCGAGCTATCCGCACGTGAGTGGTGTCGTTAGAAGCGCCTCGGCGAGGGCTACGTAAATATGTAATAAACTAAGGTAGGTGTAATATAAAAATTAAAGTTATGGTCCAAAAACTAGTTTTTCATTTCAACATTTTTTCGAGCTATCCGCACGTGAGTGGTGTCGTTAGAAGCGCCTCGGCGAGGGCTACGTAAATATGTAATAAACTAAGGTAGGTGTAATATAAAAATTAAAGTTATGGTCCAAAAACTAGTTTTTCATTTCAACATTTTTTCGAGCTATCCGCACGTGAGTGGTGTCGTTAGAAGCGCCTCGGCGAGGGCTACGTAAATATGTAATAAACTAAGGTAAGTGTAATATAAAAATTAAAGTTATGGTCCAAAAACTAGTTTTTCATTTCAACATTTTTTCGAGCTATCCGCACGTGAGTGGTGTCGTTAGAAGCGCCTCGGCGAGGGCTACGTAAATATGTAATAAACTAAGGTAAGTGTAATATAAAAATTAAAGTTATGGTCCAAAAACTAGTTTTTCATTTCAACATTTTTTCGAGCTATCCGCACGTGAGTGGTGTCGTTAGAAGCGCCTCGGCGAGGGCTACGTAAATATGTAATAAACTAAGGTAAGTGTAATATAAAAATTAAAGTTATGGTCCAAAAACTAGTTTTTCATTTCAACATTTTTTCGAGCTATCCGCACGTGAGTGGTGTCGTTAGAAGCGCCTCGGCGAGGGCTACGTAAATATGTAATAAACTAAGGTAGGTAAATCTTATATAGATAAATAAAACTAACACGCGTAGAGTCCACCAAACGTTTTGAAAGTTCTTTAAAAAGATTTCGTGCACTCGGACCCCATGACCCGAGCGTTTCAACCCCAAACGGCTCGAAAATATAATTACCCATTAGGTTATTATACTTCCGCCGTTTAAGGGTCTCCGCTGCTCCAGCAGCAGCTCCAGGAGAGGCCGCCGAACTTAGAACGTGGGATGGCGCAAGGGTGTCGACGCACGTTGCGTCCCACACCAAAGGCCGACCCAATTTCCAAGGCAACAATGACATACCGTCAGGTCTCTTACCATCGCTGCGCACCAAACCATTGGGTTCCAAAACAGCTGGTACACCGGCAATGACAAGAGCACGACGAATAATGTCATTAATATTTGCGTGACGGGATATACGTCCTGCGCTCCTGCTGCAGGACAGGCCATGGTGACCGAGGCAATCGACTGTTTCACCGCATTGACACCGATGACATGCGACACAAGGTATACCTAAACGTAAACTGATGGCGAGCCGGAAAGTATTGTCATCCAAAATCGTACCAAGAGTGGTTGACGGAAATGCCTGTAACCAGAGGCCCGATTCCCATTCTCCCACAGCCAGGAGACGCGCGCGCTCTGCAGTGTTGATTGACGTATTAATTAATTCTTTCCGTATCAAACTGCAAAGCGGCTCGTCCCACTGCCTCTGAGAAGAACGTTGCTCGGGTAGATCTGTGCCCGGGCAGGACAATTCCCAACTATTTACTGCCTCAGTCATGCACAGAATCTGAAAATCAACCAGAGAAGACCCTAAGATTTGCCTGGTTAATTTTTCAGTGCTGTGGACCGAAGACAAAAATGCTGGTAGGCCTAGACTGGAAACTTTACGTACACCAAGCCCACCAAATCGGATCGGCAGCGTGGCTTGGGTCCAAGCTCGGTCATCCAACGTTACGTTAAAAATGGACGTTAACGTGGATCGAATAATTTTATCGACTTTTTCCAAAAGCGGCAAATGTTTCCATAGTCGTGAAGAACGAAGAAAATATAAAAAGGTGTAATATAAAAATTAAAGTTATGGTCCAAAAACTAGTTTTTCATTTCAACATTTTTTCGAGCTATCCGCACGTGAGTGGTGTCGTTAGAAGCGCCTCGGCGAGGGCTACGTAAATATGTAATAAACTAAGGTAAGTGTAATATAAAAATTAAAGTTATGGTCCAAAAACTAGTTTTTCATTTCAACATTTTTTCGAGCTATCCGCACGTGAGTGGTGTCGTTAGAAGCGCCTCGGCGAGGGCTACGTAAATATGTAATAAACTAAGGTAGGTGTAATATAAAAATTAAAGTTATGGTCCAAAAACTAGTTTTTCATTTCAACATTTTTTCGAGCTATCCGCACGTGAGTGGTGTCGTTAGAAGCGCCTCGGCGAGGGCTACGTAAATATGTAATAAACTAAGGTAAGTGTAATATAAAAATTAAAGTTATGGTCCAAAAACTAGTTTTTCATTTCAACATTTTTTCGAGCTATCCGCACGTGAGTGGTGTCGTTAGAAGCGCCTCGGCGAGGGCTACGTAAATATGTAATAAACTAAGGTAGGTGTAATATAAAAATTAAAGTTATGGTCCAAAAACTAGTTTTTCATTTCAACATTTTTTCGAGCTATCCGCACGTGAGTGGTGTCGTTAGAAGCGCCTCGGCGAGGGCTACGTAAATATGTAATAAACTAAGGTAGGTGTAATATAAAAATTAAAGTTATGGTCCAAAAACTAGTTTTTCATTTCAACATTTTTTCGAGCTATCCGCACGTGAGTGGTGTCGTTAGAAGCGCCTCGGCGAGGGCTACGTAAATATGTAATAAACTAAGGTAAGTGTAATATAAAAATTAAAGTTATGGTCCAAAAACTAGTTTTTCATTTCAACATTTTTTCGAGCTATCCGCACGTGAGTGGTGTCGTTAGAAGCGCCTCGGCGAGGGCTACGTAAATATGTAATAAACTAAGGTAAGTGTAATATAAAAATTAAAGTTATGGTCCAAAAACTAGTTTTTCATTTCAACATTTTTTCGAGCTATCCGCACGTGAGTGGTGTCGTTAGAAGCGCCTCGGCGAGGGCTACGTAAATATGTAATAAACTAAGGTAGGTGTAATATAAAAATTAAAGTTATGGTCCAAAAACTAGTTTTTCATTTCAACATTTTTTCGAGCTATCCGCACGTGAGTGGTGTCGTTAGAAGCGCCTCGGCGAGGGCTACGTAAATATGTAATAAACTAAGGTAAGTGTAATATAAAAATTAAAGTTATGGTCCAAAAACTAGTTTTTCATTTCAACATTTTTTCGAGCTATCCGCACGTGAGTGGTGTCGTTAGAAGCGCCTCGGCGAGGGCTACGTAAATATGTAATAAACTAAGGTAGGTGTAATATAAAAATTAAAGTTATGGTCCAAAAACTAGTTTTTCATTTCAACATTTTTTCGAGCTATCCGCACGTGAGTGGTGTCGTTAGAAGCGCCTCGGCGAGGGCTACGTAAATATGTAATAAACTAAGGTAAGTGTAATATAAAAATTAAAGTTATGGTCCAAAAACTAGTTTTTCATTTCAACATTTTTTCGAGCTATCCGCACGTGAGTGGTGTCGTTAGAAGCGCCTCGGCGAGGGCTACGTAAATATGTAATAAACTAAGGTAAGTGTAATATAAAAATTAAAGTTATGGTCCAAAAACTAGTTTTTCATTTCAACATTTTTTCGAGCTATCCGCACGTGAGTGGTGTCGTTAGAAGCGCCTCGGCGAGGGCTACGTAAATATGTAATAAACTAAGGTAGGTGTAATATAAAAATTAAAGTTATGGTCCAAAAACTAGTTTTTCATTTCAACATTTTTTCGAGCTATCCGCACGTGAGTGGTGTCGTTAGAAGCGCCTCGGCGAGGGCTACGTAAATATGTAATAAACTAAGGTAAGTGTAATATAAAAATTAAAGTTATGGTCCAAAAACTAGTTTTTCATTTCAACATTTTTTCGAGCTATCCGCACGTGAGTGGTGTCGTTAGAAGCGCCTCGGCGAGGGCTACGTAAATATGTAATAAACTAAGGTAGGTGTAATATAAAAATTAAAGTTATGGTCCAAAAACTAGTTTTTCATTTCAACATTTTTTCGAGCTATCCGCACGTGAGTGGTGTCGTTAGAAGCGCCTCGGCGAGGGCTACGTAAATATGTAATAAACTAAGGTAAGTGTAATATAAAAATTAAAGTTATGGTCCAAAAACTAGTTTTTCATTTCAACATTTTTTCGAGCTATCCGCACGTGAGTGGTGTCGTTAGAAGCGCCTCGGCGAGGGCTACGTAAATATGTAATAAACTAAGGTAGGTGTAATATAAAAATTAAAATTATGGTCCAAAAACTAGTTTTTCATTTCAACATTTTATCGAGCTATCCGCACGTGAGTGGTGTCGTTAGAAGCGCCTCGGCGAGGGCTACGTAAATATGTAATAAACTAAGGTAAGTGTAATATAAAAATTAAAGTTATGGTCCAAAAACTAGTTTTTCATTTCAACATTTTTTCGAGCTATCCGCACGTGAGTGGTGTCGTTAGAAGCGCCTCGGCGAGGGCTACGTAAATATGTAATAAACTAAGGTAGGTGTAATATAAAAATTAAAGTTATGGTCCAAAAACTAGTTTTTCATTTCAACATTTTTTCGAGCTATCCGCACGTGAGTGGTGTCGTTAGAAGCGCCTCGGCGAGGGCTACGTAAATATGTAATAAACTAAGGTAAGTGTAATATAAAAATTAAAGTTATGGTCCAAAAACTAGTTTTTCATTTCAACATTTTTTCGAGCTATCCGCACGTGAGTGGTGTCGTTAGAAGCGCCTCGGCGAGGGCTACGTAAATATGTAATAAACTAAGGTAGGTGTAATATAAAAATTAAAGTTATGGTCCAAAAACTAGTTTTTCATTTCAACATTTTTTCGAGCTATCCGCACGTGAGTGGTGTCGTTAGAAGCGCCTCGGCGAGGGCTACGTAAATATGTAATAAACTAAGGTAAGTGTAATATAAAAATTAAAGTTATGGTCCAAAAACTAGTTTTTCATTTCAACATTTTTTCGAGCTATCCGCACGTGAGTGGTGTCGTTAGAAGCGCCTCGGCGAGGGCTACGTAAATATGTAATAAACTAAGGTAAGTGTAATATAAAAATTAAAGTTATGGTCCAAAAACTAGTTTTTCATTTCAACATTTTTTTCGAGCTATCCGCACGTGAGTGGTGTCGTTAGAAGCGCCTCGGCGAGGGCTACGTAAATATGTAATAAACTAAGGTAGGTGTAATATAAAAATTAAAGTTATGGTCCAAAAACTAGTTTTTCATTTCAACATTTTTTCGAGCTATCCGCACGTGAGTGGTGTCGTTAGAAGCGCCTCGGCGAGGGCTACGTAAATATGTAATAAACTAAGGTAAGTGTAATATAAAAATTAAAGTTATGGTCCAAAAACTAGTTTTTCATTTCAACATTTTTTCGAGCTATCCGCACGTGAGTGGTGTCGTTAGAAGCGCCTCGGCGAGGGCTACGTAAATATGTAATAAACTAAGGTAGGTGTAATATAAAAATTAAAGTTATGGTCCAAAAACTAGTTTTTCATTTCAACATTTTTTCGAGCTATCCGCACGTGAGTGGTGTCGTTAGAAGCGCCTCGGCGAGGGCTACGTAAATATGTAATAAACTAAGGTAAGTGTAATATAAAAATTAAAGTTATGGTCCAAAAACTAGTTTTTCATTTCAACATTTTTTCGAGCTATCCGCACGTGAGTGGTGTCGTTAGAAGCGCCTCGGCGAGGGCTACGTAAATATGTAATAAACTAAGGTAGGTGTAATATAAAAATTAAAGTTATGGTCCAAAAACTAGTTTTTCATTTCAACATTTTATCGAGCTATCCGCACGTGAGTGGTGTCGTTAGAAGCGCCTCGGCGAGGGCTACGTAAATATGTAATAAACTAAGGTAAGTGTAATATAAAAATTAAAGTTATGGTCCAAAAACTAGTTTTTCATTTCAACATTTTTTCGAGCTATCCGCACGTGAGTGGTGTCGTTAGAAGCGCCTCGGCGAGGGCTACGTAAACATGTAATAAACTAAGGTAGGTGTAATATAAAAATTAAAGTTATGGTCCAAAAACTAGTTTTTCATTTCAACATTTTTTCGAGCTATCCGCACGTGAGTGGTGTCGTTAGAAGCGCCTCGGCGAGGGCTACGTAAATATGTAATAAACTAAGGTAAGTGTAATATAAAAATTAAAGTTATGGTCCAAAAACTAGTTTTTCATTTCAACATTTTTTCGAGCTATCCGCACGTGAGTGGTGTCGTTAGAAGCGCCTCGGCGAGGGCTACGTAAATATGTAATAAACTAAGGTAGGTGTAATATAAAAATTAAAGTTATGGTCCAAAAACTAGTTTTTCATTTCAACATTTTTTCGAGCTATCCGCACGTGAGTGGTGTCGTTAGAAGCGCCTCGGCGAGGGCTACGTAAATATGTAATAAACTAAGGTAGGTGTAATATAAAAATTAAAGTTATGGTCCAAAAACTAGTTTTTCATTTCAACATTTTTTCGAGCTATCCGCACGTGAGTGGTGTCGTTAGAAGCGCCTCGGCGAGGGCTACGTAAATATGTAATAAACTAAGGTAGGTGTAATATAAAAATTAAAGTTATGGTCCAAAAACTAGTTTTTCATTTCAACATTTTTTCGAGCTATCCGCACGTGAGTGGTGTCGTTAGAAGCGCCTCGGCGAGGGCTACGTAAATATGTAATAAACTAAGGTAAGTGTAATATAAAAATTAAAGTTATGGTCCAAAAACTAGTTTTTCATTTCAACATTTTTTCGAGCTATCCGCACGTGAGTGGTGTCGTTAGAAGCGCCTCGGCGAGGGCTACGTAAATATGTAATAAACTAAGGTAAGTGTAATATAAAAATTAAAGTTATGGTCCAAAAACTAGTTTTTCATTTCAACATTTTTTCGAGCTATCCGCACGTGAGTGGTGTCGTTAGAAGCGCCTCGGCGAGGGCTACGTAAATATGTAATAAACTAAGGTAAGTGTAATATAAAAATTAAAGTTATGGTCCAAAAACTAGTTTTTCATTTCAACATTTTTTCGAGCTATCCGCACGTGAGTGGTGTCGTTAGAAGCGCCTCGGCGAGGGCTACGTAAATATGTAATAAACTAAGGTAGGTAAATCTTATATAGATAAATAAAACTAACACGCGTAGAGTCCACCAAACGTTTTGAAAGTTCTTTAAAAAGATTTCGTGCACTCGGACCCCATGACCCGAGCGTTTCAACCCCAAACGGCTCGAAAATATAATTACCCATTAGGTTATTATACTTCCGCCGTTTAAGGGTCTCCGCTGCTCCAGCAGCAGCTCCAGGAGAGGCCGCCGAACTTAGAACGTGGGATGGCGCAAGGGTGTCGACGCACGTTGCGTCCCACACCAAAGGCCGACCCAATTTCCAAGGCAACAATGACATACCGTCAGGTCTCTTACCATCGCTGCGCACCAAACCATTGGGTTCCAAAACAGCTGGTACACCGGCAATGACAAGAGCACGACGAATAATGTCATTAATATTTGCGTGACGGGATATACGTCCTGCGCTTCTGCTGCAGGACAGGCCATGGTGACCGAGGCAATCGACTGTTTCACCGCATTGACACCGATGACATGCGACACAAGGTATACCTAAACGTAAACTGATGGCGAGCCGGAAAGTATTGTCATCCAAAATCGTACCAAGAGTGGTTGACGGAAATGCCTGTAACCAGAGGCCCGATTCCCATTCTCCCACAGCCAGGAGACGCGCGCGCTCTGCAGTGTTGATTGACGTATTAATTAATTCTTTCCGTATCAAACTGCAAAGCGGCTCGTCCCACTGCCTCTGAGAAGAACGTTGCTCGGGTAGATCTG
>CAJQGB010000073.1:0-18748 GCA_905475315.1 Autographa pulchrina | reverse complement strand
CCAAAAACTAGTTTTTCATTTCAACATTTTTTCGAGCTATCCGCACGTGAGTGGTGTCGTTAGAAGCGCCTCGGCGAGGGCTACGTAAATATGTAATAAACTAAGGTAAGTGTAATATAAAAATTAAAGTTATGGTCCAAAAACTAGTTTTTCATTTCAACATTTTTTCGAGCTATCCGCACGTGAGTGGTGTCGTTAGAAGCGCCTCGGCGAGGGCTACGTAAATATGTAATAAACTAAGGTAAGTGTAATATAAAAATTAAAGTTATGGTCCAAAAACTAGTTTTTCATTTCAACATTTTTTCGAGCTATCCGCACGTGAGTGGTGTCGTTAGAAGCGCCTCGGCGAGGGCTACGTAAATATGTAATAAACTAAGGTAAGTGTAATATAAAAATTAAAGTTATGGTCCAAAAACTAGTTTTTCATTTCAACATTTTTTCGAGCTATCCGCACGTGAGTGGTGTCGTTAGAAGCGCCTCGGCGAGGGCTACGTAAATATGTAATAAACTAAGGTAAGTGTAATATAAAAATTAAAGTTATGGTCCAAAAACTAGTTTTTCATTTCAACATTTTTTCGAGCTATCCGCACGTGAGTGGTGTCGTTAGAAGCGCCTCGGCGAGGGCTACGTAAATATGTAATAAACTAAGGTAAGTGTAATATAAAAATTAAAGTTATGGTCCAAAAACTAGTTTTTCATTTCAACATTTTTTCGAGCTATCCGCACGTGAGTGGTGTCGTTAGAAGCGCCTCGGCGAGGGCTACGTAAATATGTAATAAACTAAGGTAGGTGTAATATAAAAATTAAAGTTATGGTCCAAAAACTAGTTTTTCATTTCAACATTTTTTCGAGCTATCCGCACGTGAGTGGTGTCGTTAGAAGCGCCTCGGCGAGGGCTACGTAAATATGTAATAAACTAAGGTAGGTGTAATATAAAAATTAAAGTTATGGTCCAAAAACTAGTTTTTCATTTCAACATTTTTTCGAGCTATCCGCACGTGAGTGGTGTCGTTAGAAGCGCCTCGGCGAGGGCTACGTAAATATGTAATAAACTAAGGTAAGTGTAATATAAAAATTAAAGTTATGGTCCAAAAACTAGTTTTTCATTTCAACATTTTTTCGAGCTATCCGCACGTGAGTGGTGTCGTTAGAAGCGCCTCGGCGAGGGCTACGTAAATATGTAATAAACTAAGGTAAGTGTAATATAAAAATTAAAGTTATGGTCCAAAAACTAGTTTTTCATTTTAACATTTTTTCGAGCTATCCGCACGTGAGTTGTGTCGTTAGAAGCGCCTCGGCGAGGGCTACGTAAATATGTAATAAACTAAGGTAGGTGTAATATAAAAATTAAAGTTATGGTCCAAAAACTAGTTTTTCATTTCAACATTTTTTCGAGCTATCCGCACGTGAGTGGTGTCGTTAGAAGCGCCTCGGCAAGGGCTACGTAAATATGTAATAAACTAAGGTAAGTGTAATATAAAAATTAAAGTTATGGTCCAAAAACTAGTTTTTCATTTCAACATTTTTTCGAGCTATCCGCACGTGAGTGGTGTCGTTAGAAGCGCCTCGGCGAGGGCTACGTAAATATGTAATAAACTAAGGTAGGTGTAATATAAAAATTAAAGTTATGGTCCAAAAACTAGTTTTTCATTTCAACATTTTTTCGAGCTATCCGCACGTGAGTGGTGTCGTTAGAAGCGCCTCGGCGAGGGCTACGTAAATATGTAATAAACTAAGGTAAGTGTAATATAAAAATTAAAGTTATGGTCCAAAAACTAGTTTTTCATTTCAACATTTTTTCGAGCTATCCGCACGTGAGTGGTGTCGTTAGAAGCGCCTCGGCGAGGGCTACGTAAATATGTAATAAACTAAGGTAGGTGTAATATAAAAATTAAAGTTATGGTCCAAAAACTAGTTTTTCATTTCAACATTTTTTCGAGCTATCCGCACGTGAGTGGTGTCGTTAGAAGCGCCTCGGCGAGGGCTACGTAAATATGTAATAAACTAAGGTAGGTGTAATATAAAAATTAAAGTTATGGTCCAAAAACTAGTTTTTCATTTCAACATTTTTTCGAGCTATCCGCACGTGAGTGGTGTCGTTAGAAGCGCCTCGGCGAGGGCTACGTAAATATGTAATAAACTAAGGTAAGTGTAATATAAAAATTAAAGTTATGGTCCAAAAACTAGTTTTTCATTTCAACATTTTTTCGAGCTATCCGCACGTGAGTGGTGTCGTTAGAAGCGCCTCGGCGAGGGCTACGTAAATATGTAATAAACTAAGGTAAGTGTAATATAAAAATTAAAGTTATGGTCCAAAAACTAGTTTTTCATTTTAACATTTTTTCGAGCTATCCGCACGTGAGTTGTGTCGTTAGAAGCGCCTCGGCGAGGGCTACGTAAATATGTAATAAACTAAGGTAGGTGTAATATAAAAATTAAAGTTATGGTCCAAAAACTAGTTTTTCATTTCAACATTTTTTCGAGCTATCCGCACGTGAGTGGTGTCGTTAGAAGCGCCTCGGCAAGGGCTACGTAAATATGTAATAAACTAAGGTAAGTGTAATATAAAAATTAAAGTTATGGTCCAAAAACTAGTTTTTCATTTCAACATTTTTTCGAGCTATCCGCACGTGAGTGGTGTCGTTAGAAGCGCCTCGGCGAGGGCTACGTAAATATGTAATAAACTAAGGTAAGTGTAATATAAAAATTAAAGTTATGGTCCAAAAACTAGTTTTTCATTTCAAAATTTTTTCGAGCTATCCGCACGTGAGTGGTGTCGTTAGAAGCGCCTCGGCGAGGGCTACGTAAATATGTAATAAACTAAGGTAAGTGTAATATAAAAATTAAAGTTATGGTCCAAAAACTAGTTTTTCATTTCAACATTTTTTCGAGCTATCCGCACGTGAGTGGTGTCGTTAGAAGCGCCTCGGCGAGGGCTACGTAAATATGTAATAAACTAAGGTAGGTGTAATATAAAAATTAAAGTTATGGTCCAAAAACTAGTTTTTCATTTCAACATTTTTTCGAGCTATCCGCACGTGAGTGGTGTCGTTAGAAGCGCCTCGGCGAGGGCTACGTAAATATGTAATAAACTAAGGTAGGTGTAATATAAAAATTAAAGTTATGGTCCAAAAACTAGTTTTTCATTTCAACATTTTTTCGAGCTATCCGCACGTGAGTGGTGTCGTTAGAAGCGCCTCGGCGAGGGCTACGTAAATATGTAATAAACTAAGGTAGGTGTAATATAAAAATTAAAGTTATGGTCCAAAAACTAGTTTTTCATTTCAACATTTTTTCGAGCTATCCGCACGTGAGTGGTGTCGTTAGAAGCGCCTCGGCGAGGGCTACGTAAATATGTAATAAACTAAGGTAGGTGTAATATAAAAATTAAAGTTATGGTCCAAAAACTAGTTTTTCATTTCAACATTTTTTCGAGCTATCCGCACGTGAGTGGTGTCGTTAGAAGCGCCTCGGCGAGGGCTACGTAAATATGTAATAAACTAAGGTAGGTGTAATATAAAAATTAAAGTTATGGTCCAAAAACTAGTTTTTCATTTCAACATTTTTTCGAGCTATCCGCACGTGAGTGGTGTCGTTAGAAGCGCCTCGGCGAGGGCTACGTAAATATGTAATAAACTAAGGTAGGTGTAATATAAAAATTAAAGTTATGGTCCAAAAACTAGTTTTTCATTTCAACATTTTTTCGAGCTATCCGCACGTGAGTGGTGTCGTTAGAAGCGCCTCGGCGAGGGCTACGTAAATATGTAATAAACTAAGGTAAGTGTAATATAAAAATTAAAGTTATGGTCCAAAAACTAGTTTTTCATTTCAACATTTTTTCGAGCTATCCGCACGTGAGTGGTGTCGTTAGAAGCGCCTCGGCGAGGGCTACGTAAATATGTAATAAACTAAGGTAAGTGTAATATAAAAATTAAAGTTATGGTCCAAAAACTAGTTTTTCATTTCAACATTTTTTCGAGCTATCCGCACGTGAGTGGTGTCGTTAGAAGCGCCTCGGCGAGGGCTACGTAAATATGTAATAAACTAAGGTAGGTGTAATATAAAAATTAAAGTTATGGTCCAAAAACTAGTTTTTCATTTCAACATTTTTTCGAGCTATCCGCACGTGAGTGGTGTCGTTAGAAGCGCCTCGGCGAGGGCTACGTAAATATGTAATAAACTAAGGTAAGTGTAATATAAAAATTAAAGTTATGGTCCAAAAACTAGTTTTTCATTTCAACATTTTTTCGAGCTATCCGCACGTGAGTGGTGTCGTTAGAAGCGCCTCGGCGAGGGCTACGTAAATATGTAATAAACTAAGGTAAGTGTAATATAAAAATTAAAGTTATGGTCCAAAAACTAGTTTTTCATTTCAACATTTTTTCGAGCTATCCGCACGTGAGTGGTGTCGTTAGAAGCGCCTCGGCGAGGGCTACGTAAATATGTAATAAACTAAGGTAGGTGTAATATAAAAATTAAAGTTATGGTCCAAAAACTAGTTTTTCATTTCAACATTTTTTCGAGCTATCCGCACGTGAGTGGTGTCGTTAGAAGCGCCTCGGCGAGGGCTACGTAAATATGTAATAAACTAAGGTAGGTGTAATATAAAAATTAAAGTTATGGTCCAAAAACTAGTTTTTCATTTCAACATTTTTTCGAGCTATCCGCACGTGAGTGGTGTCGTTAGAAGCGCCTCGGCGAGGGCTACGTAAATATGTAATAAACTAAGGTAAGTGTAATATAAAAATTAAAGTTATGGTCCAAAAACTAGTTTTTCATTTCAACATTTTTTCGAGCTATCCGCACGTGAGTGGTGTCGTTAGAAGCGCCTCGGCGAGGGCTACGTAAATATGTAATAAACTAAGGTAGGTGTAATATAAAAATTAAAGTTATGGTCCAAAAACTAGTTTTTCATTTCAACATTTTTTCGAGCTATCCGCACGTGAGTGGTGTCGTTAGAAGCGCCTCGGCGAGGGCTACGTAAATATGTAATAAACTAAGGTAGGTGTAATATAAAAATTAAAGTTATGGTCCAAAAACTAGTTTTTCATTTCAACATTTTTTCGAGCTATCCGCACGTGAGTGGTGTCGTTAGAAGCGCCTCGGCAAGGGCTACGTAAATATGTAATAAACTAAGGTAAGTGTAATATAAAAATTAAAGTTATGGTCCAAAAACTAGTTTTTCATTTCAACATTTTTTCGAGCTATCCGCACGTGAGTGGTGTCGTTAGAAGCGCCTCGGCGAGGGCTACGTAAATATGTAATAAACTAAGGTAGGTGTAATATAAAAATTAAAGTTATGGTCCAAAAACTAGTTTTTCATTTCAACATTTTTTCGAGCTATCCGCACGTGAGTGGTGTCGTTAGAAGCGCCTCGGCGAGGGCTACGTAAATATGTAATAAACTAAGGTAAGTGTAATATAAAAATTAAAGTTATGGTCCAAAAACTAGTTTTTCATTTCAACATTTTTTCGAGCTATCCGCACGTGAGTGGTGTCGTTAGAAGCGCCTCGGCGAGGGCTACGTAAATATGTAATAAACTAAGGTAAGTGTAATATAAAAATTAAAGTTATGGTCCAAAAACTAGTTTTTCATTTCAACATTTTTTCGAGCTATCCGCACGTGAGTGGTGTCGTTAGAAGCGCCTCGGCGAGGGCTACGTAAATATGTAATAAACTAAGGTAGGTGTAATATAAAAATTAAAGTTATGGTCCAAAAACTAGTTTTTCATTTCAACATTTTTTCGAGCTATCCGCACGTGAGTGGTGTCGTTAGAAGCGCCTCGGCGAGGGCTACGTAAATATGTAATAAACTAAGGTAAGTGTAATATAAAAATTAAAGTTATGGTCCAAAAACTAGTTTTTCATTTCAACATTTTTTCGAGCTATCCGCACGTGAGTGGTGTCGTTAGAAGCGCCTCGGCGAGGGCTACGTAAATATGTAATAAACTAAGGTAGGTGTAATATAAAAATTAAAGTTATGGTCCAAAAACTAGTTTTTCATTTCAACATTTTTTCGAGCTATCCGCACGTGAGTGGTGTCGTTAGAAGCGCCTCGGCGAGGGCTACGTAAATATGTAATAAACTAAGGTAAGTGTAATATAAAAATTAAAGTTATGGTCCAAAAACTAGTTTTTCATTTCAACATTTTTTCGAGCTATCCGCACGTGAGTGGTGTCGTTAGAAGCGCCTCGGCGAGGGCTACGTAAATATGTAATAAACTAAGGTAGGTGTAATATAAAAATTAAAGTTATGGTCCAAAAACTAGTTTTTCATTTCAACATTTTTTCGAGCTATCCGCACGTGAGTGGTGTCGTTAGAAGCGCCTCGGCGAGGGCTACGTAAATATGTAATAAACTAAGGTAGGTGTAATATAAAAATTAAAGTTATGGTCCAAAAACTAGTTTTTCATAACTACATTTTTTTCAGCTAGCCGCACGTGAGTGGTGTCGTTAGAAGCGCCTCGGCGAGGGCTAGCTAAATATGTAATAATCTAAGGTAGGTGTAATATAAAAAATTAAAGTTATGGTCCAAAAACTAGTTTTTCATAACTACATTTTTTCGAGCTAGCCGCACGTGAGTGGTGTCGTTAGAAGCGCCTCGGCGAGGGCTAGCTAAATATGTAATAATCTAAGGTAGGTGTAATATAAAAAATTAAAGTTATGGTCCAAAAACTAGTTTTTCATAACTACATTTTTTTGAGCTAGCCGCACGCGAGTGGTGTCGTTAGAAGCGCCTCGGCGAGGGCTAGCTAAATATGTAATAATCTAAGGTAGGTGTAATATAAAAAATTAAAGTTATGGTCCAAAAACTAGTTTTTCATAACTACATTTTTTTGAGCTAGCCGCACGTGAGTGGTGTCGTTAGAAGCGCCTCGGCGAGGGCTAGCTAAATATGTAATAATCTAAGGTAGGTGTAATATAAAAAATTAAAGTTATGGTCCAAAAACTAGTTTTTCATAACTACATTTTTTTGAGCTAGCCGCACGTGAGTGGTGTCGTTAGAAGCGCCTCGGCGAGGGCTAGCTAAATATGTAATAATCTAAGGTAGGTGTAATATAAAAAATTAAAGTTATGGTCCAAAAACTAGTTTTTCATAACTACATTTTTTTGAGCTAGCCGCACGTGAGTGGTGTCGTTAGAAGCGCCTCGGCGAGGGCTAGCTAAATATGTAATAATCTAAGGTAGGTGTAATATAAAAATTAAAGCTATGGTCCAAAAACTAGTTTTTCATAACTACATTTTATTGAGCTAGCCGCACGTGAGTGGTGTCGTTAGAAGCGCCTCGGCGAGGGCTAGCTAAATATGTAATAATCTAAGGTAGGTGTAATATAAAAAATTAAAGTTATGGTCCAAAAACTAGTTTTTCATAACTACATTTTTTTGAGCTAGCCGCACGTGAGTGGTGTCGTTAGAAGCGCCTCGGCGAGGGCTAGCTAAATATGTAATAATCTAAGGTAGGTGTAATATAAAAATTAAAGTTATGGTCCAAAAACTAGTTTTTCATAACTACATTTTTTTGAGCTAGCCGCACGTGAGTGGTGTCGTTAGAAGCGCCTCGGCGAGGGCTAGCTAAATATGTAATAATCTAAGGTAGGTGTAATATAAAAAATTAAAGTTATGGTCCAAAAACTAGTTTTTCATAACTACATTTTTTTGAGCTAGCCGCACGTGAGTGGTGTCGTTAGAAGCGCCTCGGCGAGGGCTAGCTAAATATGTAATAATCTAAGGTAGGTGTAATATAAAAAATTAAAGTTATGGTCCAAAAACTAGTTTTTCATAACTACATTTTTTTGAGCTAGCCGCACGTGAGTGGTGTCGTTAGAAGCGCCTCGGCGAGGGCTAGCTAAATATGTAATAATCTAAGGTAGGTGTAACATAAAAAATTAAAGTTATGGTCCAAAAACTAGTTTTTCATAACTACATTTTTTTGAGCTAGCCGCACGTGAGTGGTGTCGTTAGAAGCGCCTCGGCGAGGGCTAGCTAAATATGTAATAATCTCAGGTAGGTGTAATATAAAAAATTAAAGTTATGGTCCAAAAACTAGTTTTTCATAACTACATTTTTTGAGCTAGCCGCACGTGAGTGGTGTCGTTAGAAGCGCCTCGGCGAGGGCTAGCTAAATATGTAATAATCTAAGGTAGGTGTAATATAAAAAATTAAAGTTATGGTCCAAAAACTAGTTTTTCATTTCAACATTTTTTGAGCTAGCCGCACGTGAGTGGTGTCGTTAGAAGCGCCTCGGCGAGGGCTAGCTAAATATGTAATAATCTCAGGTAGGTGTAATATAAAAAATTAAAGTTATGGTCCAAAAACTAGTTTTTCATAACTACATTTTTTTGAGCTAGCCGCACGTGAGTGGTGTCGTTAGAAGCGCCTCGGCGAGGGCTAGCTAAATATGTAATAATCTAAGGTAGGTTTAATATAAAAAATTAAAGTTATGGTCCAAAAACTAGTTTTTCATAACTACATTTTTTTGAGCTAGCCGCACGTGAGTGGTGTCGTTAGAAGCGCCTCGGCGAGGGCTAGCTAAATATGTAATAATCTAAGGTAGGTGTAATATAAAAAATTAAAGTTATGGTCCAAAAACTAGTTTTTCATAACTACATTTTTTTGAGCTAGCCGCACGTGAGTGGTGTCGTTAGAAGCGCCTCGGCGAGGGCTAGCTAAATATGTAATAATCTAAGGTAGGTGTAATATAAAAAATTAAAGTTATGGTCCAAAAACTAGTTTTTCATAACTACATTTTTTTGAGCTAGCCGCACGTGAGTGGTGTCGTTAGAAGCGCCTCGGCGAGGGCTAGCTAAATATGTAATAATCTAAGGTAGGTGTAATATAAAAAATTAAAGTTATGGTCCAAAAACTAGTTTTTCATAACTACATTTTTTTGAGCTAGCCGCACGTGAGTGGTGTCGTTAGAAGCGCCTCGGCGAGGGCTAGCTAAATATGTAATAATCTAAGGTAGGTGTAATATAAAAATTAAAATTATGGTCCAAAAACTAGTTTTTCATAACTACATTTTTTTGAGCTAGCCGCACGTGAGTGGTGTCGTTAGAAGCGCCTCGGCGAGGGCTAGCTAAATATGTAATAATCTAAGGTAGGTGTAATATAAAAAAATTAAAGTTATGGTCCAAAAACTAGTTTTTCATAACTACATTTTTTTGAGCTAGCCGCACGTGAGTGGTGTCGTTAGAAGCGCCTCGGCGAGGGCTAGCTAAATATGTAATAATCTAAGGTAGGTGTAATATAAAAAATTAAAGTTATGGTCCAAAAACTAGTTTTTCATAACTACATTTTTTTGAGCTAGCCGCACGTGAGTGGTGTCGTTAGAAGCGCCTCGGCGAGGGCTAGCTAAATATGTAATAATCTAAGGTAGGTGTAACATAAAAAATTAAAGTTATGGTCCAAAAACTAGTTTTTCATAACTACATTTTTTTGAGCTAGCCGCACGTGAGTGGTGTCGTTAGAAGCGCCTCGGCGAGGGCTAGCTAAATATGTAATAATCTCAGGTAGGTGTAATATAAAAAATTAAAGTTATGGTCCAAAAACTAGTTTTTCATAACTACATTTTTTTGAGCTAGCCGCACGTGAGTGGTGTCGTTAGAAGCGCCTCGGCGAGGGCTACGTAAATATGTAATAAACTAAGGTAAGTGTAATATAAAAATTAAAGTTATGGTCCAAAAACTAGTTTTTCATTTCAACATTTTTTCGAGCTATCCGCACGTGAGTGGTGTCGTTAGAAGCGCCTCGGCGAGGGCTACGTAAATATGTAATAAACTAAGGTAAGTGTAATATAAAAATTAAAGTTATGGTCCAAAAACTAGTTTTTCATTTCAACATTTTTTCGAGCTATCCGCACGTGAGTGGTGTCGTTAGAAGCGCCTCGGCGAGGGCTACGTAAATATGTAATAAACTAAGGTAGGTGTAATATAAAAATTAAAGTTATGGTCCAAAAACTAGTTTTTCATTTCAACATTTTTTCGAGCTATCCGCACGTGAGTGGTGTCGTTAGAAGCGCCTCGGCGAGGGCTACGTAAATATGTAATAAACTAAGGTAAGTGTAATATAAAAATTAAAGTTATGGTCCAAAAACTAGTTTTTCATTTCAACATTTTTTCGAGCTATCCGCACGTGAGTGGTGTCGTTAGAAGCGCCTCGGCGAGGGCTACGTAAATATGTAATAAACTAAGGTAGGTGTAATATAAAAATTAAAGTTATGGTCCAAAAACTAGTTTTTCATTTCAACATTTTTTCGAGCTATCCGCACGTGAGTGGTGTCGTTAGAAGCGCCTCGGCGAGGGCTACGTAAATATGTAATAAACTAAGGTAAGTGTAATATAAAAATTAAAGTTATGGTCCAAAAACTAGTTTTTCATTTCAACATTTTTTCGAGCTATCCGCACGTGAGTGGTGTCGTTAGAAGCGCCTCGGCGAGGGCTACGTAAATATGTAATAAACTAAGGTAGGTGTAATATAAAAATTAAAGTTATGGTCCAAAAACTAGTTTTTCATTTCAACATTTTTTCGAGCTATCCGCACGTGAGTGGTGTCGTTAGAAGCGCCTCGGCGAGGGCTACGTAAATATGTAATAAACTAAGGTAGGTGTAATATAAAAATTAAAGTTATGGTCCAAAAACTAGTTTTTCATAACTACATTTTTTTCAGCTAGCCGCACGTGAGTGGTGTCGTTAGAAGCGCCTCGGCGAGGGCTAGCTAAATATGTAATAATCTAAGGTAGGTGTAATATAAAAAATTAAAGTTATGGTCCAAAAACTAGTTTTTCATAACTACATTTTTTCGAGCTAGCCGCACGTGAGTGGTGTCGTTAGAAGCGCCTCGGCGAGGGCTAGCTAAATATGTAATAATCTAAGGTAGGTGTAATATAAAAAATTAAAGTTATGGTCCAAAAACTAGTTTTTCATAACTACATTTTTTTGAGCTAGCCGCACGCGAGTGGTGTCGTTAGAAGCGCCTCGGCGAGGGCTAGCTAAATATGTAATAATCTAAGGTAGGTGTAATATAAAAAATTAAAGTTATGGTCCAAAAACTAGTTTTACATAACTACATTTTTTTGAGCTAGCCGCACGTGAGTGGTGTCGTTAGAAGCGCCTCGGCGAGGGCTAGCTAAATATGTAATAATCTAAGGTAGGTGTAATATAAAAAATTAAAGTTATGGTCCAAAAACTAGTTTTTCATAACTACATTTTTTTGAGCTAGCCGCACGTGAGTGGTGTCGTTAGAAGCGCCTCGGCGAGGGCTAGCTAAATATGTAATAATCTAAGGTAGGTGTAATATAAAAAATTAAAGTTATGGTCCAAAAACTAGTTTTTCATAACTACATTTTTTTGAGCTAGCCGCACGTGAGTGGTGTCGTTAGAAGCGCCTCGGCGAGGGCTAGCTAAATATGTAATAATCTAAGGTAGGTGTAATATAAAAATTAAAGTTATGGTCCAAAAACTAGTTTTTCATTTCAACATTTTTTCGAGCTATCCGCACGTGAGTGGTGTCGTTAGAAGCGCCTCGGCGAGGGCTACGTAAATATGTAATAAACTAAGGTAAGTGTAATATAAAAATTAAAGTTATGGTCCAAAAACTAGTTTTTCATTTCAACATTTTTTCGAGCTATCCGCACGTGAGTGGTGTCGTTAGAAGCGCCTCGGCGAGGGCTACGTAAATATGTAATAAACTAAGGTAGGTGTAATATAAAAATTAAAGTTATGGTCCAAAAACTAGTTTTTCATTACAACATTTTTTCGAGCTATCCGCACGTGAGTGGTGTCGTTAGAAGCGCCTCGGCAAGGGCTACGTAAATATGTAATAAACTAAGGTAAGTGTAATATAAAAATTAAAGTTATGGTCCAAAAACTAGTTTTTCATTTCAACATTTTTTCGAGCTATCCGCACGTGAGTGGTGTCGTTAGAAGCGCCTCGGCGAGGGCTACGTAAATATGTAATAAACTAAGGTAGGTGTAATATAAAAATTAAAGTTATGGTCCAAAAACTAGTTTTTCATTTCAACATTTTTTCGAGCTATCCGCACGTGAGTGGTGTCGTTAGAAGCGCCTCGGCGAGGGCTACGTAAATATGTAATAAACTAAGGTAAGTGTAATATAAAAATTAAAGTTATGGTCCAAAAACTAGTTTTTCATTTCAACATTTTTTCGAGCTATCCGCACGTGAGTGGTGTCGTTAGAAGCGCCTCGGCGAGGGCTACGTAAATATGTAATAAACTAAGGTAAGTGTAATATAAAAATTAAAGTTATGGTCCAAAAACTAGTTTTTCATTTCAACATTTTTTCGAGCTATCCGCACGTGAGTGGTGTCGTTAGAAGCGCCTCGGCGAGGGCTACGTAAATATGTAATAAACTAAGGTAAGTGTAATATAAAAATTAAAGTTATGGTCCAAAAACTAGTTTTTCATTTCAACATTTTTTCGAGCTATCCGCACGTGAGTGGTGTCGTTAGAAGCGCCTCGGCGAGGGCTACGTAAATATGTAATAAACTAAGGTAGGTGTAATATAAAAATTAAAGTTATGGTCCAAAAACTAGTTTTTCATTTCAACATTTTTTCGAGCTATCCGCACGTGAGTGGTGTCGTTAGAAGCGCCTCGGCGAGGGCTACGTAAATATGTAATAAACTAAGGTAAGTGTAATATAAAAATTAAAGTTATGGTCCAAAAACTAGTTTTTCATTTCAACATTTTTTCGAGCTATCCGCACGTGAGTGGTGTCGTTAGAAGCGCCTCGGCGAGGGCTACGTAAATATGTAATAAACTAAGGTAAGTGTAATATAAAAATTAAAGTTATGGTCCAAAAACTAGTTTTTCATTTCAACATTTTTTCGAGCTATCCGCACGTGAGTGGTGTCGTTAGAAGCGCCTCGGCGAGGGCTACGTAAATATGTAATAAACTAAGGTAGGTGTAATATAAAAATTAAAGTTATGGTCCAAAAACTAGTTTTTCATTTCAACATTTTTTCGAGCTATCCGCACGTGAGTGGTGTCGTTAGAAGCGCCTCGGCAAGGGCTACGTAAATATGTAATAAACTAAGGTAAGTGTAATATAAAAATTAAAGTTATGGTCCAAAAACTAGTTTTTCATTTCAACATTTTTTCGAGCTATCCGCACGTGAGTGGTGTCGTTAGAAGCGCCTCGGCGAGGGCTACGTAAATATGTAATAAACTAAGGTAAGTGTAATATAAAAATTAAAGTTATGGTCCAAAAACTAGTTTTTCATTTCAACATTTTTTCGAGCTATCCGCACGTGAGTGGTGTCGTTAGAAGCGCCTCGGCGAGGGCTACGTAAATATGTAATAAACTAAGGTAGGTGTAATATAAAAATTAAAGTTATGGTCCAAAAACTAGTTTTTCATTTCAACATTTTTTCGAGCTATCCGCACGTGAGTGGTGTCGTTAGAAGCGCCTCGGCGAGGGCTACGTAAATATGTAATAAACTAAGGTAAGTGTAATATAAAAATTAAAGTTATGGTCCAAAAACTAGTTTTTCATTTCAACATTTTTTCGAGCTATCCGCACGTGAGTGGTGTCGTTAGAAGCGCCTCGGCGAGGGCTACGTAAATATGTAATAAACTAAGGTAAGTGTAATATAAAAATTAAAGTTATGGTCCAAAAACTAGTTTTTCATTTCAACATTTTTTCGAGCTATCCGCACGTGAGTGGTGTCGTTAGAAGCGCCTCGGCGAGGGCTACGTAAATATGTAATAAACTAAGGTAGGTGTAATATAAAAATTAAAGTTATGGTCCAAAAACTAGTTTTTCATTTCAACATTTTTTCGAGCTATCCGCACGTGAGTGGTGTCGTTAGAAGCGCCTCGGCGAGGGCTACGTAAATATGTAATAAACTAAGGTAAGTGTAATATAAAAATTAAAGTTATGGTCCAAAAACTAGTTTTTCATTTTAACATTTTTTCGAGCTATCCGCACGTGAGTGGTGTCGTTAGAAGCGCCTCGGCGAGGGCTACGTAAATATGTAATAAACTAAGGTAGGTGTAACATAAAAATTAAAGTTATGGTCCAAAAACTAGTTTTTCATTTCAACATTTTTTCGAGCTATCCGCACGTGAGTGGTGTCGTTAGAAGCGCCTCGGCGAGGGCTACGTAAATATGTAATAAACTAAGGTAAGTGTAATATAAAAATTAAAGTTATGGTCCAAAAACTAGTTTTTCATTTCAACATTTTTTCGAGCTATCCGCACGTGAGTGGTGTCGTTAGAAGCGCCTCGGCGAGGGCTACGTAAATATGTAATAAACTAAGGTAGGTGTAATATAAAAATTAAAGTTATGGTCCAAAAACTAGTTTTTCATTTCAACATTTTTTCGAGCTATCCGCACGTGAGTGGTGTCGTTAGAAGCGCCTCGGCGAGGGCTACGTAAATATGTAATAAACTAAGGTAGGTGTAATATAAAAATTAAAGTTATGGTCCAAAAACTAGTTTTTCATTTCAACATTTTTTCGAGCTATCCGCACGTGAGTGGTGTCGTTAGAAGCGCCTCGGCGAGGGCTACGTAAATATGTAATAAACTAAGGTAAGTGTAATATAAAAATTAAAGTTATGGTCCAAAAACTAGTTTTTCATTTCAACATTTTTTCGAGCTATCCGCACGTGAGTGGTGTCGTTAGAAGCGCCTCGGCGAGGGCTACGTAAATATGTAATAAACTAAGGTAAGTGTAATATAAAAATTAAAGTTATGGTCCAAAAACTAGTTTTTCATTTCAACATTTTTTCGAGCTATCCGCACGTGAGTGGTGTCGTTAGAAGCGCCTCGGCGAGGGCTACGTAAATATGTAATAAACTAAGGTAGGTGTAATATAAAAATTAAAGTTATGGTCCAAAAACTAGTTTTTCATTTCAACATTTTTTCGAGCTATCCGCACGTGAGTGGTGTCGTTAGAAGCGCCTCGGCAAGGGCTACGTAAATATGTAATAAACTAAGGTAAGTGTAATATAAAAATTAAAGTTATGGTCCAAAAACTAGTTTTTCATTTCAACATTTTTTCGAGCTATCCGCACGTGAGTGGTGTCGTTAGAAGCGCCTCGGCGAGGGCTACGTAAATATGTAATAAACTAAGGTAAGTGTAATATAAAAATTAAAGTTATGGTCCAAAAACTAGTTTTTCATTTCAACATTTTTTCGAGCTATCCGCACGTGAGTGGTGTCGTTAGAAGCGCCTCGGCGAGGGCTACGTAAATATGTAATAAACTAAGGTAAGTGTAATATAAAAATTAAAGTTATGGTCCAAAAACTAGTTTTTCATTTCAACATTTTTTCGAGCTATCCGCACGTGAGTGGTGTCGTTAGAAGCGCCTCGGCGAGGGCTACGTAAATATGTAATAAACTAAGGTAGGTGTAATATAAAAATTAAAGTTATGGTCCAAAAACTAGTTTTTCATTTCAACATTTTTTCGAGCTATCCGCACGTGAGTGGTGTCGTTAGAAGCGCCTCGGCGAGGGCTACGTAAATATGTAATAAACTAAGGTAAGTGTAATATAAAAATTAAAGTTATGGTCCAAAAACTAGTTTTTCATTTCAACATTTTTTCGAGCTATCCGCACGTGAGTGGTGTCGTTAGAAGCGCCTCGGCGAGGGCTACGTAAATATGTAATAAACTAAGGTAGGTGTAATATAAAAATTAAAGTTATGGTCCAAAAACTAGTTTTTCATTTCAACATTTTTTCGAGCTATCCGCACGTGAGTGGTGTCGTTAGAAGCGCCTCGGCGAGGGCTACGTAAATATGTAATAAACTAAGGTAGGTGTAATATAAAAATTAAAGTTATGGTCCAAAAACTAGTTTTTCATTTCAACATTTTTTCGAGCTATCCGCACGTGAGTGGTGTCGTTAGAAGCGCCTCGGCAAGGGCTACGTAAATATGTAATAAACTAAGGTAAGTGTAATATAAAAATTAAAGTTATGGTCCAAAAACTAGTTTTTCATTTCAACATTTTTTCGAGCTATCCGCACGTGAGTGGTGTCGTTAGAAGCGCCTCGGCGAGGGCTACGTAAATATGTAATAAACTAAGGTAGGTGTAATATAAAAATTAAAGTTATGGTCCAAAAACTAGTTTTTCATTTCAACATTTTTTCGAGCTATCCGCACGTGAGTGGTGTCGTTAGAAGCGCCTCGGCGAGGGCTACGTAAATATGTAATAAACTAAGGTAAGTGTAATATAAAAATTAAAGTTATGGTCCAAAAACTAGTTTTTCATTTCAACATTTTTTCGAGCTATCCGCACGTGAGTGGTGTCGTTAGAAGCGCCTCGGCGAGGGCTACGTAAATATGTAATAAACTAAGGTAAGTGTAATATAAAAATTAAAGTTATGGTCCAAAAACTAGTTTTTCATTTCAACATTTTTTCGAGCTATCCGCACGTGAGTGGTGTCGTTAGAAGCGCCTCGGCGAGGGCTACGTAAATATGTAATAAACTAAGGTAAGTGTAATATAAAAATTAAAGTTATGGTCCAAAAACTAGTTTTTCATTTCAACATTTTTTCGAGCTATCCGCACGTGAGTGGTGTCGTTAGAAGCGCCTCGGCGAGGGCTACGTAAATATGTAATAAACTAAGGTAGGTGTAATATAAAAATTAAAGTTATGGTCCAAAAACTAGTTTTTCATTTCAACATTTTTTCGAGCTATCCGCACGTGAGTGGTGTCGTTAGAAGCGCCTCGGCGAGGGCTACGTAAATATGTAATAAACTAAGGTAGGTGTAATATAAAAATTAAAGTTATGGTCCAAAAACTAGTTTTTCATTTCAACATTTTTTCGAGCTATCCGCACGTGAGTGGTGTCGTTAGAAGCGCCTCGGCGAGGGCTACGTAAATATGTAATAAACTAAGGTAAGTGTAATATAAAAATTAAAGTTATGGTCCAAAAACTAGTTTTTCATTTCAACATTTTTTCGAGCTATCCGCACGTGAGTGGTGTCGTTAGAAGCGCCTCGGCGAGGGCTACGTAAATATGTAATAAACTAAGGTAAGTGTAATATAAAAATTAAAGTTATGGTCCAAAAACTAGTTTTTCATTTCAACATTTTTTCGAGCTATCCGCACGTGAGTGGTGTCGTTAGAAGCGCCTCGGCGAGGGCTACGTAAATATGTAATAAACTAAGGTAGGTGTAATATAAAAATTAAAGTTATGGTCCAAAAACTAGTTTTTCATTTCAACATTTTTTCGAGCTATCCGCACGTGAGTGGTGTCGTTAGAAGCGCCTCGGCAAGGGCTACGTAAATATGTAATAAACTAAGGTAAGTGTAATATAAAAATTAAAGTTATGGTCCAAAAACTAGTTTTTCATTTCAACATTTTTTCGAGCTATCCGCACGTGAGTGGTGTCGTTAGAAGCGCCTCGGCGAGGGCTACGTAAATATGTAATAAACTAAGGTAAGTGTAATATAAAAATTAAAGTTATGGTCCAAAAACTAGTTTTTCATTTCAACATTTTTTCGAGCTATCCGCACGTGAGTGGTGTCGTTAGAAGCGCCTCGGCGAGGGCTACGTAAATATGTAATAAACTAAGGTAAGTGTAATATAAAAATTAAAGTTATGGTCCAAAAACTAGTTTTTCATTTCAACATTTTTTCGAGCTATCCGCACGTGAGTGGTGTCGTTAGAAGCGCCTCGGCGAGGGCTACGTAAATATGTAATAAACTAAGGTAGGTGTAATATAAAAATTAAAGTTATGGTCCAAAAACTAGTTTTTCATTTCAACATTTTTTCGAGCTATCCGCACGTGAGTGGTGTCGTTAGAAGCGCCTCGGCGAGGGCTACGTAAATATGTAATAAACTAAGGTAAGTGTAATATAAAAATTAAAGTTATGGTCCAAAAACTAGTTTTTCATTTCAACATTTTTTCGAGCTATCCGCACGTGAGTGGTGTCGTTAGAAGCGCCTCGGCGAGGGCTACGTAAATATGTAATAAACTAAGGTAGGTGTAATATAAAAATTAAAGTTATGGTCCAAAAACTAGTTTTTCATTTCAACATTTTTTCGAGCTATCCGCACGTGAGTGGTGTCGTTAGAAGCGCCTCGGCGAGGGCTACGTAAATATGTAATAAACTAAGGTAAGTGTAATATAAAAATTAAAGTTATGGTCCAAAAACTAGTTTTTCATTTCAACATTTTTTCGAGCTATCCGCACGTGAGTGGTGTCGTTAGAAGCGCCTCGGCGAGGGCTACGTAAATATGTAATAAACTAAGGTAGGTGTAATATAAAAATTAAAGTTATGGTCCAAAAACTAGTTTTTCATTTCAACATTTTTTCGAGCTATCCGCACGTGAGTGGTGTCGTTAGAAGCGCCTCGGCGAGGGCTACGTAAATATGTAATAAACTAAGGTAGGTGTAATATAAAAATTAAAGTTATGGTCCAAAAACTAGTTTTTCATAACTACATTTTTTTGAGCTAGCCGCACGTGAGTGGTGTCGTTAGAAGCGCCTCGGCGAGGGCTAGCTAAATATGTAATAATCTAAGGTAGGTGTAATATAAAAAATTAAAGTTATGGTCCAAAAACTAGTTTTTCATAACTACATTTTTTCGAGCTAGCCGCACGTGAGTGGTGTCGTTAGAAGCGCCTCGGCGAGGGCTAGCTAAATATGTAATAATCTAAGGTAGGTGTAATATAAAAAATTAAAGTTATGGTCCAAAAACTAGTTTTTCATTTCAACATTTTTTCGAGCTATCCGCACGTGAGTGGTGTCGTTAGAAGCGCCTCGGCGAGGGCTACGTAAAT
>CAJQGB010000072.1:0-19108 GCA_905475315.1 Autographa pulchrina | reverse complement strand
CTCGAAGAAAAGAATAAAATTAACGAGAGAAAATAAAGCATTTCTTAAAGCTATCGGTCTCCTAAAATGAATATCTTAGATGTTTTATCCGCACCAACCTACGACAATACTGTTGAAGGCATCGAATACCATTCATATAAACCGTACGTGACCAGTTTTAACAGGAATGACGAGATACGCATACCTATCAACCAACAGGACTTGTATGTACTACCGTCAGCAAGCACCTTGTATTTGGAAGGAACCATAGTTGTTAAGAAAAAGGATGCAAAAGAAACTGCGAGCAGTGTTCATTTTACCAATAATGCTCTACTCTATCTATTCCAAGATATAAGGTACGAGCTAAATGGAGTCGAAATTGATAAAATAAAAAATGCTGGTGTAACTACCACGATGAAGTCATTAATTTCAATGAATGAGACCGAATCAAAAATATCTAATTCTTGGGGCTGGAATATCGAAGGCATTAAAAATATAAACGGTGGTAAATTTTCTGTATCCATACCACTTTGCAACATACTCGGTTTTGCAGAGGATTTTAAAAAGATTGTAATAAATAGTAGGCACGAGTTGATATTGTTACGTAGCAATACAAACTTGAACGCTGTGAAATTAAATACTGGTGAAATTTTAGAAGACGTTATTATAAATAAAATCATATGGCGCGTACCGCACGTTAAAGTATCTGATAAGGAAAAACTAAGTTTAATTAAATTGTTAGAAAAAGATCGTCCACTGCAGATGGTATTCCGAAATTGGGATCTTTACGAGTATCCTGCGTTACCTAGGACTACTAAACATACCTGGTCTATCAAAACATCATCGCAAATAGAAAAACCCAGATATATTATTATCGGTTTACAAACAAACAGAAAAAATAGTGCCAGTTCTGACATGTCTCAGTTTGATCACTGTCATATACGAGATGTTAAAGTATACCTCAATTCAACATACTTTCCATACGAAAATTTAAACGTTAATTTTGCAAACAACAACACAGCTTTATTATATGAACAGTATACTCGATTTCAACAGTCGTACTACGGACGTCGCGCGGAACCCTTATTAAGTGAAAAACAATTCAAAGACTTAGCGCCACTATTCGTTATCGATTGCTCCAGACAAGCTGATAATCTAAAAGGAGGACCTGTTGTGGACGTTAGAGTGGAAATCGAAAGCGATTCAGACATACCTGATCAAACATCGGCATATTGTCTTATATTAAACGACTGCATAATTGAGTACAAACCGCTTAGCAGCACTGTTAAGAAAATATCATGAAATCGGATACTCTCATATTGGATGTACAAGGATTCAAGGATCTTTACAACAATTTTATAATAAAAGAATTGGCATTTGCGACTCAAAACTATACGCAATCGTTTTTAATAAAACCTCCATACTTATTTAGACATCTAACAAGCGAAGAAAAGATTCAAGTTAAATGGATAGAAAAAAACCGAGGCATTTATTGGAGTGAAGGACACATCGACTACAGAGAATTCCATCGTATAATCGTACCATATTTAAAAGATAAAAATATTATAGTTAAAGGTTCTGAGAAGGTAAAATGGGTTAAGGATCTATGTACGAATTGTAATGTATCGGAACTTGATGAGAAATTGTGTCCTAATTTATCCAAGTTGCACAAAAAATACTCCTGCGATGGAAAAGTTAACTTGTGTTGTAATAAACATTCCAAACAGTGTGCTCTTAAAAACGTATTATGTATAAAAAAGTATTTAGAGGAATAACTAAAGGTGTATCTGTTTATTAGTTTTAAGATGTAAAAATAAAACATTTTTAAATGACAATAATGCGTTTATTTTATAATAACCATATACTATTTACAGTTATGTTTATTCCTATTCTAAATATAAAAACACAAAACTATATACTATTCTACCACATAAGTAAATGGTTTTGTAAATAAAAACATTTTTTTTTTTTAATATATTTTATTTCCTATGAATACCCGACACATTGCCACAAAACATTACCGAACACATTACCAAAAAATATTATTACCAAATAAACAATAAAAATAAAAATCTATTGTATTAATCAAAAGTTTAATAATCACTATCTATTAATGATTTTGAAATTTTCTTAACTAAAGATTCAGTTTCGTCCATGATACTATCAATAGCGTCTTTAACTATATATTGTGCATTGATTATTACATTTTCACAATCACCATCACTATCACTTGTTTGAGAATTGTTATTACATAGATCTACCACGGAAACTTTTATCAACTTAATACCCCGTCGCTGCAATCGACTCATAACAAATGATTTTGTAGGCATTTGTTTTTTCGTTTTTTCTTTACACCGTTGCTTGGATTTCTTATCTTTTATGGCTGGTCTGGTCTCCGGTTCCTCTGGCATCATCTCAGTATAAACTTCGTAGGGATCCTGAGCATACTGACTAAACACAATTTCCGATTCAGAAATCTGTAACAAAATATAGACACATTATAATAATAAGAATACTCTATCATAAAACCTTAAAGATATTAACTGCAATTTAACGATGAGTCTAAGGTTTGATTTCCGTTTGTGAAAAGTGGCTAGGTAAAGGTAAAATGTGAACAAATTATAATTATAGTAATATAGTTAAACAAACACTCGCAAAAAAAAAAAAAACACGAAAAAATACGATGTAATTGTTGAATACTTACCGATGACATGTTTTGATACACTCTGCAATTGTACAAGTTGTCCACCTGAGTAATATTTCGTAAATGACGAAAATGTAATTAAAGGCTACTGTGAAATTGCAAAACAGAAAACTGATGGCTAAGCAATTATGTCGCCAAGCTAAAGGTAACAAACAACAATATAATATTGACTCTACTAAAAATCAACCTTATTTTTTTTCACACAAGATACATTTTTATTCGATTACTATTCATCAGTGCATGATTAAACTTGAATCAGTATAGTATTTAAATAAATAAGAAAAGATTATTTTCGTAAAAAAATCATAAATAAAACAAGCAGTAGGTACATAACATTTATTTATCTTTATTCTACACATTTAAATGAAAAATTAAATACCATTTTTATTTTTTAATAAAATAATAAATTGGATCAACGATCATAACCTTGAAATAAATTTTACAAAAACCAAATTAATAACATTCCATCCACGCCAAAAAAAATCAGATAAATATAAATTTTACAATTAATCAAATTAAATTAGAAACAGTTAACGAATTTTTAATTAATAAAAGCTATTACACACTAGACGAATATTTCAATGATACAATTTAACTGACTAATTTTACTGTACATACACTATTATTTACACTAGTATAATAAATTCTTTAAATATTATATACGACATTACAAATTATAAATATATAAAATAAGTAAATATAATCAAAAGTAATAATAAATCATTAATTACAATAAAAAGCAATTACATAAATTATAATAACATAACTATAATCTACCTAATTTCCAATTTACTATAATTTTACAAAAATAAAAAGCATAAAAAATGAATCCTTTAAAATATATACTGCAGTATAATAATAATATAAATAGGTTGAATTAATCAATTATATAATAAAATATATTAAATAATTAAGTTCTACACAAACAAATGATATTATTATAACAGAATAACAATCTATGTACCTAATCTAATTTAATTTTTAGTATCATTTACATAAGAAAATTGATAAAGGCGCTCTTCCTCTCTCCTACCTATTGTCTAATTTTGCTGTGCCCGACAGGGTACCCATAATTGTTTCTATAATTTTATTTTACCACCTGAATGTACATTATGGATTGCAATAAATCATTTGAATTTGAACATAATATGCGTAATTTAAATGTAAACTTTGTAGCTACTTAAAACTATAGCTTAAAACTACGACAGTAAGAGTCAACTTAAATATTTAATCATCCTTTAAAATAGACTTGTGACCCCAGGCTCGTGTTGATATTTGATCTACAGATATTGAACGCTTATCATCGTTGCTGGACAATGCAATTTTATTAACTGTTCGGGTAAATATTTGGTGTTTAATAGATTTAAACATAACATTCTTTCTGCGGATAACTCCTCTATTAAATAAAATATTTTCATAGTCTGATACATTTAATGTCTTTACTACACATGATTTTACACCCTTGGCTTTTTTTATAATTTTACTAGAAGCTTTTATAGAGTAAAGTTTTGACCTCAAACCAACAAAATCTGTTATACATTGTCCACTCATTTCGTCCTTAAACAGACCCGGAACTTTTTTGTTGATTGTAGGTATTTCAAAATTATTTTGTTCATCATAGTTACTAGTATCAAAATATTGTAAAAAATTATACTTCAAGTCATGATAAAAATCGTTAGTATGTATTTTATAAACAAAAGAATCGGTATCAGTATAACATAGCCGTACTCGGTCTTTATAAAAAGGTTTTATTATATTATAATGAAAATCATACATGTGTGATTTAGAAAGTTCTAATACAGAGAATCCAATATAAATAGGCTTATCTAAAATAATTTGATCCGGTTTCATTTGTATTGCAACTAAATTCTCAGATAAAATAGATGCACTATGGAAATATGGATTGGCCACAAGTCTCTCGGCGGATATAAATTTTTTGGTTCGATTAGATTTGTCACTCCATTGATTAACTAAGTGAACAGTAACCCTTTTTTCGGTATTTTCTAATGTCTTTCCAAAAACACTATTGTTTAACAACTTAAAGAAGTCTTGTTCAAAGGAACTTTTTGCGCTTTGTCTTAATTGGGTGTTTAATTCTATGTACTGCTTTAAATATGGACTCTGTCTAAAAGTAATTACTCTATGAACTTTACGCAATATTAAGCCGTGCTCCAAACATTTTTTTAAATGAACGTAATGTATTACATATTTATACTTATTATACAAGTTTGCGATAAGTTTCTTTGTTTTACCTCCCGGAGGAACACATTTTTCTGGACAAAATGGTAAATCATTATGATGGTTGTGTAAATATTCGGGATACAAAAGATCGACTTCTAATATAAAGCCCCACTCAGCGTTATTTTCAATATTTTCAACATTCAAGTTAAAGATTTCATCCTCACTTAGAAATCTAAAATTCGAATATGGTAAGTACTGACACATGCTAAAGCCATAAAGATTATTGCAGTCAAGATAAACTATGAAACACTGAGGCTGTGAGGTATTATATTCCGTCATATATTTATGATTAGCTTTTGCATAACGATGGGAACACATACATAAGCCCCCTCGTATACCACTTTGTATCATTCTAACAATAGCTAGATCTGAAATTAGTTCCAATTGAACGCCTGTTTTTAGCAACATTGCATCAAAGGATAAACTAGGAGCAGTTATATAAAATGCTGGATCTAGGTTATAATATTGTTTACATGTTTTTCGAAAATTTTGAAATATATCCGTCAACAAAAGCACGTCTGTCTTTAAGTATAGATCCGTATATTGACCTAAATTATTAATTTTGAATTCATTCCAAACTGTTTGTGCATGACTATAATCTTTATCACTGATATCTTCGTTGGTTAAAGAATTATGAAAACAATACTTCTGCGGTAATGTATTTTCTTCATAACATTTCCAATCTGTCATATAATCATACGGATATATACCTTTTCGCGTGAGTAATCTAAACTGTTTTTTATCAGAAAAATGAGATCGAAGATTAACAAAATCTTCTTCCTGCAATGTAGCGGCAAGTTTATCTAAACTGGTACCTAGAAAATTATATGAGTCTAAAAACCTTATTTGAATATATTCGTTATCGGCAATGGGTATAAATTTTGTGAATGTTATATATTTTTCCTTGGTTTTAGGTATTATTTTAATGTGTCCGGGGATTTCACCCAACTTTTTTATAAATAAATGACAATCATATCCAGATAAATTATGAAAAAATATTGGTACATATTTTGGTAGTTTATGTTGCAAATTACAATGACGATGTGCTGCGCCACGGTACTGACCCGTCAGATGACAATGATCCCTCACTCTATCAGACAACAATAAGTTTTCACAAATGTGACATTTATAAGCGCGTTTAAAATCCAGAGCATCCTTTTCTGTAAATATCATAGGTTTACTTTTGGACAGAACCCTATGTATTGCTTTAACATCTTCGGTTAAAAAATATACAAATTTTGAAACACAATCTTTCCCACGATAACTTCTATAACCTTCAACAGTACTGTTAAATGATGACACTATATTATAAGCAAATGCGGCCGGCACGTGGCGTTGTGAGTATGACGTGTTGGCGGTTTCAAATTCATCGCCGGATATCGGTTCAAGCAATGTTTCGAAATCTGCATATATGACAAATGGAATATTTTGTTTTCTATCAAAATTTTTAAACTTTAAATAAGACCCTTGATCTGGCAAAACTGTAACAATTCCTCCACACATGTGGGTATCGATTTGATTTTGTGTAGGAAAAAACAGTAAACATGTTTCGCAAAAATATAATTTACTATGATGTTTAGTTATCTGATTTCTAACCAGTCGAGGTAAATCTTTGATAAGACAATAATGAGAATAATTATTATTTTCTAAAAACAATAAATGAATGCTCTTTGATTTATTATTCTTTGTTTTGTACAAAGGGCCGATGATTGTTTTATCATTTTTCAAACCATACACGAAAATATTCAAAAAAGGATTATTTTTCTCAAAAATAGCAATGTCCGAAAATGAGATAGGGAATTTCAAACCATGAACATTTAAAACATTTTGAAAATGAGGATAAGAAGAAACTCTGTCAGGATGGTGAGAAGTAGGATGCAATGCCGCTACAATACACCACAAAAAGCAATACTCATCTTGATTTCGAATATTCAAACAAGCTTTTTTATTTTTTATATATTTTGGTAAAGTGAAAAATTTAGATCCGCCAAGAGGTTGATATTTATTTATATTAATTTCTAAATGTGAATTACATAAAAATGTCCAACCACTATCTCTCTCCTGAAACTCTTCAACTTTTTTCAACAAGGTTACTATTGATGTTGTGTAAATTGAATTAAAATCATAATTAGAATAAACGATTTGGTTTTTTGTAGCAAATGATTTAATTTCTTGTTGGTCATTTTTACACAATAGAAAAAAAGAAAATAGTTCAAAATTAATCTTAATAGCTATATGTTTCTGTAGTGCTCGATCTATTAGATTTTTAACTTGTTCACTTAAATTATTCAGAAACAATTCAGGAAAATTATTAATTTGTTCGTTAATTGCCATGATTTTGTAACTTATTATTCGTTCTTTAAACGAAGTATTAATAATTGCAACATTATCATCTAAGAGGGTCGTACTATTGCTTTTATGCACATTGCTACGTAAGTGACTAGTCCATTGTTTATTATTTACAAATACTTTGCAAACCGAACAGTTAGGCATTGTTACTTAGTGAGTAAATACTTTCAAAATAATTAGTAAATTATTACTAATTAAACTACTTACAACTATCTTCACGATATTATATAGTAGGTATAGTTATGTCTCACGTTCTAATTGCTGAGATTTTATTTGTTTGAATTATCTGGAAAACAGACGAAATACATATATTATTTATGTAAGTACTTATAGGGCAAATCAAAATAAAGTTGAATAGAGAATAGATTTAAAAGAATACCTGCTTAAGTCGTTGTCCGTCGTAGCAATTTTAGGTGTTTTTATTTTTCAATATGAGTATGATGTATCCGAAGGTAATAGACGAATCCCACGAAACCCGAAGAAGGAACTATCTTTGTCTTGAGAAGTGATGATGTCTATGTATATGAACAAGTGATTTCTTAAAATAACTAAAAATAAAAGAAAAACAAATTAAAGTAGATTTGTAGATCAATATCAATTGAAAATAATAAAAAATAATGTGAGATTTATAATTACCTGTAAAACACGCAATGTAGTTAGTTCAGCCAGGTACAGATTACGTACAAATGTCTTGAGACACCAAAAATCATTAAAATGTTTTTCGATAAAGGTGTCCAGTCTCGTTGATAGATTTTTATGACTTAAAATTTTGTATTTTCAATAATACTTATAAAATATAGAAATAACAAGATTTTTACTTCATTATGTGTAATAGGAGTGCACCTAATGAAGTAAACATCCTGTTATTGAATATATTTTACTCTTATTACGATACTTTTGCAATAAATTGTATCTATTGGGTTATTCCGCACTCGAACCAAGAAGTTTCGGTCTCAATAATATTTTTTATTTTATTCCTGTTTGTCCGATATTTTTATTTAATTATGATCTCCTAGTGCTGTTTAACAATTATGTTTACATATTACTTAGTTTGCGCTAGTAACTATTAGGTACTCTAAAAGTCCTATACCAGTACTTTATCCATAAAATAATTCATAACAAAAAATTTTAAATGTTAAAGATTACCTTCCTACTGAATATTCTTTAGACAGTAAAACAATTTTATTCGAAACAGAAAATTTAGTTTAAATGGTCCAAATCGGATTTTGTTATAATGTAGGACCGAAAAGATGTTCTCATTGCAGAATAAACCAATAAATTTTATATACGTAAGCTGTGTCAAACTTAATATTTGCAACAGTTAGCTATTTTATGTAAGGTTGTCGCGCATCCACTCCAACACCATGCAAATATTAGCGATGTTTATTAATTACTTGATATTTTCATGTCAGCCCTGAGTCATTTAGCTGCATCAACATTTATTGGTAATTCAATAATGCTTTACTTTATTTTTTTGAACGGATATAACCAGTCTAAGTAAAAAAGTGTGTTTCATGCAAAGCGTTCGATGTGATGTAGTCATATTTAACATAGTGAATTATATTTACAATTTGAACTTATAAGCCACACATTTTTAAAAGTACTCATTACATGTTGTTTAAAGTCTACAAGTGCTTTACGGTTATTAGTTAGTAAACTCGTACATCACGGGAGATAACAATACCAGTACCGACGGTGAACCGCTGCCATCTCTACTATTCTCTACCTGCTGCCCTGTGCCTGTTATCACCAACGGATCAAACCGATTGGGTACCTAGGTAGCTGCTGCTTGGAAAATGTAAGTATTAAACCCTATCCATAGTTTTTGCTCACGTCATTGTAGATTTTAACTAAAAATTGTTTATCTTTGAACTAATTTCTTTTGTTGGTTATATAGTTAAGGCATCAAAGCGTAACAAACAAATAAACTCAAACTATTCGCATTTATTATATTGGTATTATCTACGCATTAAAGTTTAAACTCCTTCTCTCCAGCGACTTTTAATACTTATAATTATTTTTTTCCATGTCTGTTATTCCAGGTCCGACTCCGAATTTGATGCATATCAAAGCTCTGAAATGGCTCCGATCGCTGAAACGAAGAAATCAAGCTGCAAGCCTTCTGAAAAAGGCAACAGAAAACGCAAGTCACCAATGACGAATCCAACTCTATCCAGGTAAACAAAATCTTTAATTATTTATTTCCCCTACCTCACTTAGTTACTTTTTATCGACGTTTTCGATGAATGTACCTTAGGTTCAATAGCTACAACTAGTTATTATTTATATTTTAATATAAAAAAAGACTATTGGGTACTCTTTTTCACCATCACTTAATTTATACATTTGAGTATTTTATACTTAGTAGGTATCAGGTTATTTTTCAGTGTGTACCTAACTGTAAATAAATGAAGAAGTTTATTAACGGTGAACTTGCTAACTTTATTATTTTTTTGTTTTTGTTGCAGGAAAAAGACTAACACTTATAGCGATATATTTGGTATCAGTAACTCGGACTGCGGAGCTGAAGGTTCGTCGAACAACCAAACGCGCGTTTCTTCTTTTTTTATGAACCGAGTAGCCAACGGATATGAACGACGGGCAGCGATCACTCATGGAGAGTTTTACATAGATTGTAAGGTGTACAAAACCAACGATGTTGGTACTACTGATCCTTTGGAGCTGTGGAAGAAGGCATTAGTTCGTGTTAAGTTCCAAACCGACATAGACTCATTGCAATGGAGAAAACTACAGGAACTCATGCGATCGGTTGACACACTGTTCCCTGAAAATCCAGTGTTTAGTGACAAATAAATTGATTACATGAAAAAAATGTTTCATTTCATAAAAGTCGTTTCGATGGTTTAATATCATTTTAGCGCAATTCAATGAATCAAGTCGTTTCGATGGTGTATCACTGTTGGAACGCAATACAACAAGTCGTTTTAATGGTTTAATATCATTTTAGCGCAATTCAATTAATCAAGTCGTTTCGATGGTGTATCACTGTTGGAACGCAATACAACAAGTCGTTTTAATGGTTTAATATCATTTTAGCGCAATTCAATTAATCAAGTCGTTTCGATGGTGTATCACCGTTGGAACGCAATACAACAAGTCGTTTTAATGGTTTAATATCATTTTAGCGCAATTCAATTAATCAAGTCGTTTCGATGGTGTATCACTGTTGGAACGCAATACAACAAGTCGTTTTAATGGTTTAATATCATTTTAGCGCAATTCAATTAATCAAGTCGTTTCGATGGTGTATCACTGTTGGAACGCAATACAACAAGTCTTTTTAATGGTTTAATATCATTTTAGCGCAATTCAATTAATCAAGTCGTTTCGATCACCTTTGGAACGCAATACAACAACTATTCCATTATATGTATCGCTCATATCCTATTGGGCATTCTATACCACTTTCTGTAGCGAGCGCTCGGCGTGTAGCCGAGCTTGACTGGCGAGCGACAGAAAGTGGTATAGAATGCCCAATAATATACTACTGGTGTAATATAAAAATTAAAGTTATGGTCCAAAAACTAGTTTTTCATTTCAACATTTTTTCGAGCTATCCGCACGTGAGTGGTGTCGTTAGAAGCGCCTCGGCGAGGGCTACGTAAATATGTAATAAACTAAGGTAAGTGTAATATAAAAATTAAAGTTAAGGTCCAAAAACTAGTTTTTCATTTCAACATTTTTTCGAGCTATCCGCACGTGAGTGGTGTCGTTAGAAGCGCCTCGGCGAGGGCTACGTAAATATGTAATAAACTAAGGTAAGTGTAATATAAAAATTAAAGTTATGGTCCAAAAACTAGTTTTTCATTTCAACATTTTTTCGAGCTATCCGCACGTGAGTGGTGTCGTTAGAAGCGCCTCGGCGAGGGCTACGTAAATATGTAATAAACTAAGGTAGGTGTAATATAAAAATTAAAGTTATGGTCCAAAAACTAGTTTTTCATTTCAACATTTTTTCGAGCTATCCGCACGTGAGTGGTGTCGTTAGAAGCGCCTCGGCGAGGGCTACGTAAATATGTAATAAACTAAGGTAAGTGTAATATAAAAATTAAAGTTAAGGTCCAAAAACTAGTTTTTCATTTCAACATTTTTTCGAGCTATCCGCACGTGAGTGGTGTCGTTAGAAGCGCCTCGGCGAGGGCTACGTAAATATGTAATAAACTAAGGTAAGTGTAATATAAAAATTAAAGTTATGGTCCAAAAACTAGTTTTTCATTTCAACATTTTTTCGAGCTATCCGCACGTGAGTGGTGTCGTTAGAAGCGCCTCGGCGAGGGCTACGTAAATATGTAATAAACTAAGGTAGGTGTAATATAAAAATTAAAGTTATGGTCCAAAAACTAGTTTTTCATTTCAACATTTTTTCGAGCTATCCGCACGTGAGTGGTGTCGTTAGAAGCGCCTCGGCGAGGGCTACGTAAATATGTAATAAACTAAGGTAAGTGTAATATAAAAATTAAAGTTATGGTCCAAAAACTAGTTTTTCATTTCAACATTTTTTCGAGCTATCCGCACGTGAGTGGTGTCGTTAGAAGCGCCTCGGCGAGGGCTACGTAAATATGTAATAAACTAAGGTAAGTGTAATATAAAAATTAAAGTTATGGTCCAAAAACTAGTTTTTCATTTCAACATTTTTTCGAGCTATCCGCACGTGAGTGGTGTCGTTAGAAGCGCCTCGGCGAGGGCTACGTAAATATGTAATAAACTAAGGTAGGTGTAATATAAAAATTAAAGTTATGGTCCAAAAACTAGTTTTTCATTTCAACATTTTTTCGAGCTATCCGCACGTGAGTGGTGTCGTTAGAAGCGCCTCGGCGAGGGCTACGTAAATATGTAATAAACTAAGGTAGGTGTAATATAAAAATTAAAGTTATGGTCCAAAAACTAGTTTTTCATTTCAACATTTTTTCGAGCTATCCGCACGTGAGTGGTGTCGTTAGAAGCGCCTCGGCGAGGGCTACGTAAATATGTAATAAACTAAGGTAAGTGTAATATAAAAATTAAAGTTATGGTCCAAAAACTAGTTTTTCATTTCAACATTTTTTCGAGCTATCCGCACGTGAGTGGTGTCGTTAGAAGCGCCTCGGCGAGGGCTACGTAAATATGTAATAAACTAAGGTAAGTGTAATATAAAAATTAAAGTTATGGTCCAAAAACTAGTTTTTCATTTCAACATTTTTTCGAGCTATCCGCACGTGAGTGGTGTCGTTAGAAGCGCCTCGGCGAGGGCTACGTAAATATGTAATAAACTAAGGTAGGTGTAATATAAAAATTAAAGTTATGGTCCAAAAACTAGTTTTTCATTTCAACATTTTTTCGAGCTATCCGCACGTGAGTGGTGTCGTTAGAAGCGCCTCGGCAAGGGCTACGTAAATATGTAATAAACTAAGGTAAGTGTAATATAAAAATTAAAGTTAAGGTCCAAAAACTAGTTTTTCATTTCAACATTTTTTCGAGCTATCCGCACGTGAGTGGTGTCGTTAGAAGCGCCTCGGCGAGGGCTACGTAAATATGTAATAAACTAAGGTAAGTGTAATATAAAAATTAAAGTTAAGGTCCAAAAACTAGTTTTTCATTTCAACATTTTTTCGAGCTATCCGCACGTGAGTGGTGTCGTTAGAAGCGCCTCGGCGAGGGCTACGTAAATATGTAATAAACTAAGGTAAGTGTAATATAAAAATTAAAGTTATGGTCCAAAAACTAGTTTTTCATTTCAACATTTTTTCGAGCTATCCGCACGTGAGTGGTGTCGTTAGAAGCGCCTCGGCGAGGGCTACGTAAATATGTAATAAACTAAGGTAGGTGTAATATAAAAATTAAAGTTATGGTCCAAAAACTAGTTTTTCATTTCAACATTTTTTCGAGCTATCCGCACGTGAGTGGTGTCGTTAGAAGCGCCTCGGCGAGGGCTACGTAAATATGTAATAAACTAAGGTAAGTGTAATATAAAAATTAAAGTTATGGTCCAAAAACTAGTTTTTCATTTCAACATTTTTTCGAGCTATCCGCACGTGAGTGGTGTCGTTAGAAGCGCCTCGGCGAGGGCTACGTAAATATGTAATAAACTAAGGTAAGTGTAATATAAAAATTAAAGTTATGGTCCAAAAACTAGTTTTTCATTTCAACATTTTTTCGAGCTATCCGCACGTGAGTGGTGTCGTTAGAAGCGCCTCGGCGAGGGCTACGTAAATATGTAATAAACTAAGGTAGGTGTAATATAAAAATTAAAGTTATGGTCCAAAAACTAGTTTTTCATTTCAACATTTTTTCGAGCTATCCGCACGTGAGTGGTGTCGTTAGAAGCGCCTCGGCGAGGGCTACGTAAATATGTAATAAACTAAGGTAGGTGTAATATAAAAATTAAAGTTATGGTCCAAAAACTAGTTTTTCATTTCAACATTTTTTCGAGCTATCCGCACGTGAGTGGTGTCGTTAGAAGCGCCTCGGCGAGGGCTACGTAAATATGTAATAAACTAAGGTAAGTGTAATATAAAAATTAAAGTTATGGTCCAAAAACTAGTTTTTCATTTCAACATTTTTTCGAGCTATCCGCACGTGAGTGGTGTCGTTAGAAGCGCCTCGGCGAGGGCTACGTAAATATGTAATAAACTAAGGTAAGTGTAATATAAAAATTAAAGTTATGGTCCAAAAACTAGTTTTTCATTTCAACATTTTTTCGAGCTATCCGCACGTGAGTGGTGTCGTTAGAAGCGCCTCGGCGAGGGCTACGTAAATATGTAATAAACTAAGGTAGGTGTAATATAAAAATTAAAGTTATGGTCCAAAAACTAGTTTTTCATTTCAACATTTTTTCGAGCTATCCGCACGTGAGTGGTGTCGTTAGAAGCGCCTCGGCAAGGGCTACGTAAATATGTAATAAACTAAGGTAAGTGTAATATAAAAATTAAAGATAAGGTCCAAAAACTAGTTTTTCATTTCAACATTTTTTCGAGCTATCCGCACGTGAGTGGTGTCGTTAGAAGCGCCTCGGCGAGGGCTACGTAAATATGTAATAAACTAAGGTAGGTGTAATATAAAAATTAAAGTTATGGTCCAAAAACTAGTTTTTCATTTCAACATTTTTTCGAGCTATCCGCACGTGAGTGGTGTCGTTAGAAGCGCCTCGGCGAGGGCTACGTAAATATGTAATAAACTAAGGTAAGTGTAATATAAAAATTAAAGTTATGGTCCAAAAACTAGTTTTTCATTTCAACATTTTTTCGAGCTATCCGCACGTGAGTGGTGTCGTTAGAAGCGCCTCGGCGAGGGCTACGTAAATATGTAATAAACTAAGGTAGGTGTAATATAAAAATTAAAGTTATGGTCCAAAAACTAGTTTTTCATTTCAACATTTTTTCGAGCTATCCGCACGTGAGTGGTGTCGTTAGAAGCGCCTCGGCGAGGGCTACGTAAATATGTAATAAACTAAGGTAAGTGTAATATAAAAATTAAAGTTATGGTCCAAAAACTAGTTTTTCATTTCAACATTTTTTCGAGCTATCCGCACGTGAGTGGTGTCGTAAGAAGCGCCTCGGCGAGGGCTACGTAAATATGTAATAAACTAAGGTAAGTGTAATATAAAAATTAAAGTTATGGTCCAAAAACTAGTTTTTCATTTCAACATTTTTTCGAGCTATCCGCACGTGAGTGGTGTCGTTAGAAGCGCCTCGGCGAGGGCTACGTAAATATGTAATAAACTAAGGTAGGTGTAATATAAAAATTAAAGTTATGGTCCAAAAACTAGTTTTTCATTTCAACATTTTTTCGAGCTATCCGCACGTGAGTGGTGTCGTTAGAAGCGCCTCGGCGAGGGCTACGTAAATATGTAATAAACTAAGGTAAGTGTAATATAAAAATTAAAGTTATGGTCCAAAAACTAGTTTTTCATTTCAACATTTTTTCGAGCTATCCGCACGTGAGTGGTGTCGTTAGAAGCGCCTCGGCGAGGGCTACGTAAATATGTAATAAACTAAGGTAAGTGTAATATAAAAATTAAAGTTATGGTCCAAAAACTAGTTTTTCATTTCAACATTTTTTCGAGCTATCCGCACGTGAGTGGTGTCGTTAGAAGCGCCTCGGCGAGGGCTACGTAAATATGTAATAAACTAAGGTAGGTGTAATATAAAAATTAAAGTTATGGTCCAAAAACTAGTTTTTCATTTCAACATTTTTTCGAGCTATCCGCACGTGAGTGGTGTCGTTAGAAGCGCCTCGGCGAGGGCTACGTAAATATGTAATAAACTAAGGTAAGTGTAATATAAAAATTAAAGTTATGGTCCAAAAACTAGTTTTTCATTTCAACATTTTTTCGAGCTATCCGCACGTGAGTGGTGTCGTTAGAAGCGCCTCGGCGAGGGCTACGTAAATATGTAATAAACTAAGGTAGGTGTAATATAAAAATTAAAGTTATGGTCCAAAAACTAGTTTTTCATTTCAACATTTTTTCGAGCTATCCGCACGTGAGTGGTGTCGTTAGAAGCGCCTCGGCGAGGGCTACGTAAATATGTAATAAACTAAGGTAGGTGTAATATAAAAATTAAAGTTATGGTCCAAAAACTAGTTTTTCATTTCAACATTTTTTCGAGCTATCCGCACGTGAGTGGTGTCGTTAGAAGCGCCTCGGCGAGGGCTACGTAAATATGTAATAAACTAAGGTAGGTGTAATATAAAAATTAAAGTTATGGTCCAAAAACTAGTTTTTCATTTCAACATTTTTTCGAGCTATCCGCACGTGAGTGGTGTCGTTAGAAGCGCCTCGGCGAGGGCTACGTAAATATGTAATAAACTAAGGTAAGTGTAATATAAAAATTAAAGTTATGGTCCAAAAACTAGTTTTTCATTTCAACATTTTTTCGAGCTATCCGCACGTGAGTGGTGTCGTTAGAAGCGCCTCGGCGAGGGCTACGTAAATATGTAATAAACTAAGGTAGGTGTAATATAAAAATTAAAGTTATGGTCCAAAAACTAGTTTTTCATTTCAACATTTTTTCGAGCTATCCGCACGTGAGTGGTGTCGTTAGAAGCGCCTCGGCGAGGGCTACGTAAATATGTAATAAACTAAGGTAAGTGTAATATAAAAATTAAAGTTATGGTCCAAAAACTAGTTTTTCATTTCAACATTTTTTCGAGCTATCCGCACGTGAGTGGTGTCGTTAGAAGCGCCTCGGCGAGGGCTACGTAAATATGTAATAAACTAAGGTAGGTGTAATATAAAAATTAAAGTTATGGTCCAAAAACTAGTTTTTCATTTCAACATTTTTTCGAGCTATCCGCACGTGAGTGGTGTCGTTAGAAGCGCCTCGGCGAGGGCTACGTAAATATGTAATAAACTAAGGTAAGTGTAATATAAAAATTAAAGTTATGGTCCAAAAACTAGTTTTTCATTTCAACATTTTTTCGAGCTATCCGCACGTGAGTGGTGTCGTTAGAAGCGCCTCGGCGAGGGCTACGTAAATATGTAATAAACTAAGGTAGGTGTAATATAAAAATTAAAGTTATGGTCCAAAAACTAGTTTTTCATTTCAACATTTTTTCGAGCTATCCGCACGTGAGTGGTGTCGTTAGAAGCGCCTCGGCGAGGGCTACGTAAATATGTAATAAACTAAGGTAAGTGTAATATAAAAATTAAAGTTATGGTCCAAAAACTAGTTTTTCATTTCAACATTTTTTCGAGCTATCCGCACGTGAGTGGTGTCGTAAGAAGCGCCTCGGCGAGGGCTACGTAAATATGTAATAAACTAAGGTAAGTGTAATATAAAAATTAAAGTTATGGTCCAAAAACTAGTTTTTCATTTCAACATTTTTTCGAGCTATCCGCACGTGAGTGGTGTCGTTAGAAGCGCCTCGGCAAGGGCTACGTAAATATGTAATAAACTAAGGTAAGTGTAATATAAAAATTAAAGTTAAGGTCCAAAAACTAGTTTTTCATTTCAACATTTTTTCGAGCTATCCGCACGTGAGTGGTGTCGTTAGAAGCGCCTCGGCGAGGGCTACGTAAATATGTAATAAACTAAGGTAAGTGTAATATAAAAATTAAAGTTATGGTCCAAAAACTAGTTTTTCATTTCAACATTTTTTCGAGCTATCCGCACGTGAGTGGTGTCGTTAGAAGCGCCTCGGCGAGGGCTACGTAAATATGTAATAAACTAAGGTAGGTGTAATATAAAAATTAAAGTTATGGTCCAAAAACTAGTTTTTCATTTCAACATTTTTTCGAGCTATCCGCACGTGAGTGGTGTCGTTAGAAGCGCCTCGGCAAGGGCTACGTAAATATGTAATAAACTAAGGTATGTGTAATATAAAAATTAAAGTTAAGGTCCAAAAACTAGTTTTTCATTTCAACATTTTTTCGAGCTATCCGCACGTGAGTGGTGTCGTTAGAAGCGCCTCGGCGAGGGCTACGTAAATATGTAATAAACTAAGGTAGGTGTAATATAAAAATTAAAGTTATGGTCCAAAAACTAGTTTTTCATTTCAACATTTTTTCGAGCTATCCGCACGTGAGTGGTGTCGTTAGAAGCGCCTCGGCGAGGGCTACGTAAATATGTAATAAACTAAGGTAAGTGTAATATAAAAATTAAAGTTATGGTCCAAAAACTAGTTTTTCATTTCAACATTTTTTCGAGCTATCCGCACGTGAGTGGTGTCGTTAGAAGCGCCTCGGCGAGGGCTACGTAAATATGTAATAAACTAAGGTAGGTGTAATATAAAAATTAAAGTTATGGTCCAAAAACTAGTTTTTCATTTCAACATTTTTTCGAGCTATCCGCACGTGAGTGGTGTCGTTAGAAGCGCCTCGGCGAGGGCTACGTAAATATGTAATAAACTAAGGTAAGTGTAATATAAAAATTAAAGTTATGGTCCAAAAACTAGTTTTTCATTTCAACATTTTTTCGAGCTATCCGCACGTGAGTGGTGTCGTTAGAAGCGCCTCGGCGAGGGCTACGTAAATATGTAATAAACTAAGGTAGGTGTAATATAAAAATTAAAGTTATGGTCCAAAAACTAGTTTTTCATTTCAACATTTTTTCGAGCTATCCGCACGTGAGTGGTGTCGTTAGAAGCGCCTCGGCGAGGGCTACGTAAATATGTAATAAACTAAGGTAGGTGTAATATAAAAATTAAAGTTATGGTCCAAAAACTAGTTTTTCATTTCAACATTTTTTCGAGCTATCCGCACGTGAGTGGTGTCGTTAGAAGCGCCTCGGCGAGGGCTACGTAAATATGTAATAAACTAAGGTAGGTGTAATATAAAAATTAAAGTTATGGTCCAAAAACTAGTTTTTCATTTCAACATTTTTTCGAGCTATCCGCACGTGAGTGGTGTCGTTAGAAGCGCCTCGGCGAGGGCTACGTAAATATGTAATAAACTAAGGTAAGTGTAATATAAAAATTAAAGTTATGGTCCAAAAAACTAGTTTTTCATTTCAACATTTTTTCGAGCTATCCGCACGTGAGTGGTGTCGTTAGAAGCGCCTCGGCGAGGGCTACGTAAATATGTAATAAACTAAGGTAGGTGTAATATAAAAATTAAAGTTATGGTCCAAAAACTAGTTTTTCATTTCAACATTTTTTCGAGCTATCCGCACGTGAGTGGTGTCGTTAGAAGCGCCTCGGCGAGGGCTACGTAAATATGTAATAAACTAAGGTAAGTGTAATATAAAAATTAAAGTTATGGTCCAAAAACTAGTTTTTCATTTCAACATTTTTTCGAGCTATCCGCACGTGAGTGGTGTCGTTAGAAGCGCCTCGGCGAGGGCTACGTAAATATGTAATAAACTAAGGTAGGTGTAATATAAAAATTAAAGTTATGGT
>CAJQGB010000071.1:0-19657 GCA_905475315.1 Autographa pulchrina | reverse complement strand
GCGACCGGCTTAGGTGGATTTTCAAGTACTTATATACTACTCCACGAGATGTTGTTTTGGTCAATAACACAAATCGCAATTTCCTCGGCTCCAGGTAGTCGGAGCGCCACGTGAGTGGTACCGTTCTCTTCGGCTGGACGTTTGCAAGCGAATGGCGTAATAAAATTTAGGGGTCCGGGAACAAATTTCCCTGGAAAAACCGTGAAAAACTGATTTTTTACAGGATTTAATTTAATTTTTAAAGTAGAAAAATTTTGAAGTTCTATATAATCACACGATACGTGTGCTATATATTTAGGAAGGTCTTTAAGAGACCTACAAACAGATATGACTAAATGAAATTTTTGCTAAACAGTTTTTGAAAAAATGACTTTGAAAAATGTTAAGAATTTAGAGTGTTTTTTATCAAAAAAGGTATATGTTTTTGAAAATAGAATGCCAAAATTATACTCAAAACGAAAGCAGACGTCTTGAGCTGTAGGTCAACAAAGAAATCGCGACAATCCACCGATAAACAGCGAAGTTATCACGTGTCAAGCGAAATATAATACCGCTATATAGCAATATAAACAACTATTTTCGTAAAAATACGAAAAATATCAATTATTTTCGCGTGTATAGGCGCGAAAGTCAACAATAAGGTCAAAATGGACACGTTTACAAAAAATAATAGTTAAAATCGCACAGAAATAAAAATTTTTGTATACGAGTGAACTGTTTGTGCGACCGGCTTAGGTGGATTTTCAAGTACTTATATACTACTCCACGAGATGTTGTTTTGGTCAATAACACAAATCGCAATTTCCTCGGCTCCAGGTAGTCGGAGCGCCACGTGAGTGGTACCGTTCTCTTCGGCTGGACGTTTGCAAGCGAATGGCGTAATAAAATTTAGGGGTCCGGGAACAAATTTCCCTGGAAAACCGTGAAAAACTGATTTTTTACAGGATTTAATTTAATTTTTAAAGTAGAAAAATTTTGAAGTTCTATATAATCACACGATACGTGTGCTATATATTTAGGAAGGTCTTTAAGAGACCTACAAACAGATATGACTAAATGAAATTTTTGCTAAACAGTTTTTGAAAAAATGACTTTGAAAAATGTTAAGAATTTAGAGTGTTTTTTATCAAAAAAGGTATATGTTTTTGAAAATAGAATGCCAAAATTATACTCAAACGAAAGCAGACGTCTTGAGCTGTAGGTCAACAAAGAAATCGCGACAATCCACCGATAAACAGCGAAGTTATCACGTGTCAAGCGAAATATAATACCGCTATATAGCAATATAAACAACTATTTTCGTAAAAATACGAAAAATATCAATTATTTTCGCGTGTATAGGCGCGAAAGTCAACAATAAGGTCAAATGGACACGTTTACAAAAAATAATAGTTAAAATCGCACAGAAATAAAAATTTTTGTATACGAGTGAACTGTTTGTGCGACCGGCTTAGGTGGATTTTCAAGTACTTATATACTACTCCACGAGATGTTGTTTTGGTCAATAACACAAATCGCAATTTCCTCGGCTCCAGGTAGTCGGAGCGCCACGTGAGTGGTACCGTTCTCTTCGGCTGGACGTTTGCAAGCGAATGGCGTAATAAAATTTAGGGGTCCGGGAACAAATTTCCCTGGAAAACCGTGAAAAACTGATTTTTTACAGGATTTAATTTAATTTTTAAAGTAGAAAAATTTTGAAGTTCTATATAATCACACGATACGTGTGCTATATATTTAGGAAGGTCTTTAAGAGACCTACAAACAGATATGACTAAATGAAATTTTTGCTAAACAGTTTTTGAAAAAATGACTTTGAAAAATGTTAAGAATTTAGAGTGTTTTTTATCAAAAAAGGTATATGTTTTTGAAAATAGAATGCCAAAATTATACTCAAACGAAAGCAGACGTCTTGAGCTGTAGGTCAACAAAGAAATCGCGACAATCCACCGATAAACAGCGAAGTTATCACGTGTCAAGCGAAATATAATACCGCTATATAGCAATATAAACAACTATTTTCGTAAAAATACGAAAAATATCAATTATTTTCGCGTGTATAGGCGCGAAAGTCAACAATAAGGTCAAAATGGACACGTTTACAAAAAATAATAGTTAAAATCGCACAGAAATAAAAATTTTTGTATACGAGTGAACTGTTTGTGCGACCGGCTTAGGTGGATTTTCAAGTACTTATATACTACTCCACGAGATGTTGTTTTGGTCAATAACACAAATCGCAATTTCCTCGGCTCCAGGTAGTCGGAGCGCCACGTGAGTGGTACCGTTCTCTTCGGCTGGACGTTTGCAAGCGAATGGCGTAATAAAATTTAGGGGTCCGGGAACAAATTTCCCTGGAAAACCGTGAAAAACTGATTTTTTACAGGATTTAATTTAATTTTTAAAGTAGAAAAATTTTGAAGTTCTATATAATCACACGATACGTGTGCTATATATTTAGGAAGGTCTTTAAGAGACCTACAAACAGATATGACTAAATGAAATTTTTGCTAAACAGTTTTTGAAAAAATGACTTTGAAAAATGTTAAGAATTTAGAGTGTTTTTTATCAAAAAAGGTATATGTTTTTGAAAATAGAATGCCAAAATTATACTCAAACGAAAGCAGACGTCTTGAGCTGTAGGTCAACAAAGAAATCGCGACAATCCACCGATAAACAGCGAAGTTATCACGTGTCAAGCGAAATATAATACCGCTATATAGCAATATAAACAACTATTTTCGTAAAAATACGAAAAATATCAATTATTTTCGCGTGTATAGGCGCGAAAGTCAACAATAAGGTCAAAATGGACACGTTTACAAAAAATAATAGTTAAAATCGCACAGAAATAAAAATTTTTGTATACGAGTGAACTGTTTGTGCGACCGGCTTAGGTGGATTTTCAAGTACTTATATACTACTCCACGAGATGTTGTTTTGGTCAATAACACAAATCGCAATTTCCTCGGCTCCAGGTAGTCGGAGCGCCACGTGAGTGGTACCGTTCTCTTCGGCTGGACGTTTGCAAGCGAATGGCGTAATAAAATTTAGGGGTCCGGGAACAAATTTCCCTGGAAAACCGTGAAAAACTGATTTTTTACAGGATTTAATTTAATTTTTAAAGTAGAAAAATTTTGAAGTTCTATATAATCACACGATACGTGTGCTATATATTTAGGAAGGTCTTTAAGAGACCTACAAACAGATATGACTAAATGAAATTTTTGCTAAACAGTTTTTGAAAAAATGACTTTGAAAAATGTTAAGAATTTAGAGTGTTTTTTATCAAAAAAGGTATATGTTTTTGAAAATAGAATGCCAAAATTATACTCAAACGAAAGCAGACGTCTTGAGCTGTAGGTCAACAAAGAAATCGCGACAATCCACCGATAAACAGCGAAGTTATCACGTGTCAAGCGAAATATAACACCGCTATATAGCAATATAAACAACTATTTTCGTAAAAATACGAAAAATATCAATTATTTTCGCGTGTATAGGCGCGAAAGTCAACAATAAGGTCAAAATGGACACGTTTACAAAAAATAATAGTTAAAATCGCACAGAAATAAAAATTTTTGTATACGAGTGAACTGTTTGTGCGACCGGCTTAGGTGGATTTTCAAGTACTTATATACTACTCCACGAGATGTTGTTTTGGTCAATAACACAAATCGCAATTTCCTCGGCTCCAGGTAGTCGGAGCGCCACGCGAGCGGTACCGCTCTCCTCGGCTGGACGTTTGCAAGCGAATGGCGTAATAAAATTTAGGGGTCCGGGAACAAATTTCCCTGGAAAACCGTGAAAAACTGATTTTTTACAGGATTTAATTTAATTTTTAAAGTAGAAAAATTTTGAAGTTCTATATAATCACACGATACGTGTGCTATATATTTAGGAAGGTCTTTAAGAGACCTACAAACAGATATGACTAAATGAAATTTTTGCTAAACAGTTTTTGAAAAAATGACTTTGAAAAATGTTAAGAATTTAGAGTGTTTTTTATCAAAAAAGGTATATGTTTTTGAAAATAGAATGCCAAAATTATACTCAAACGAAAGCAGACGTCTTGAGCTGTAGGTCAACAAAGAAATCGCGACAATCCACCGATAAACAGCGAAGTTATCACGTGTCAAGCGAAATATAATACCGCTATATAGCAATATAAACAACTATTTTCGTAAAAATACGAAAAATATCAATTATTTTCGCGTGTATAGGCGCGAAAGTCAACAATAAGGTCAAAATGGACACGTTTACAAAAAATAATAGTTAAAATCGCACAGAAATAAAAATTTTTGTATACGAGTGAACTGTTTGTGCGACCGGCTTAGGTGGATTTTCAAGTACTTATATACTACTCCACGAGATGTTGTTTTGGTCAATAACACAAATCGCAATTTCCTCGGCTCCAGGTAGTCGGAGCGCCACGTGAGTGGTACCGTTCTCTTCGGCTGGACGTTTGCAAGCGAATGGCGTAATAAAATTTAGGGGTCCGGGAACAAATTTCCCTGGAAAACCGTGAAAAACTGATTTTTTACAGGATTTAATTTAATTTTTAAAGTAGAAAAATTTTGAAGTTCTATATAATCACACGATACGTGTGCTATATATTTAGGAAGGTCTTTAAGAGACCTACAAACAGATATGACTAAATGAAATTTTTGCTAAACAGTTTTTGAAAAAATGACTTTGAAAAATGTTAAGAATTTAGAGTGTTTTTTATCAAAAAAGGTATATGTTTTTGAAAATAGAATGCCAAAATTATACTCAAACGAAAGCAGACGTCTTGAGCTGTAGGTCAACAAAGAAATCGCGACAATCCACCGATAAACAGCGAAGTTATCACGTGTCAAGCGAAATATAATACCGCTATATAGCAATATAAACAACTATTTTCGTAAAAATACGAAAAATATCAATTATTTTCGCGTGTATAGGCGCGAAAGTCAACAATAAGGTCAAAATGGACACGTTTACAAAAAATAATAGTTAAAATCGCACAGAAATAAAAATTTTTGTATACGAGTGAACTGTTTGTGCGACCGGCTTAGGTGGATTTTCAAGTACTTATATACTACTCCACGAGATGTTGTTTTGGTCAATAACACAAATCGCAATTTCCTCGGCTCCAGGTAGTCGGAGCGCCACGTGAGTGGTACCGTTCTCTTCGGCTGGACGTTTGCAAGCGAATGGCGTAATAAAATTTAGGGGTCCGGGAACAAATTTCCCTGGAAAACCGTGAAAAACTGATTTTTTACAGGATTTAATTTAATTTTTAAAGTAGAAAAATTTTGAAGTTCTATATAATCACACGATACGTGTGCTATATATTTAGGAAGGTCTTTAAGAGACCTACAAACAGATATGACTAAATGAAATTTTTGCTAAACAGTTTTTGAAAAAATGACTTTGAAAAATGTTAAGAATTTAGAGTGTTTTTTATCAAAAAAGGTATATGTTTTTGAAAATAGAATGCCAAAATTATACTCAAACGAAAGCAGACGTCTTGAGCTGTAGGTCAACAAAGAAATCGCGACAATCCACCGATAAACAGCGAAGTTATCACGTGTCAAGCGAAATATAATACCGCTATATAGCAATATAAACAACTATTTTCGTAAAAATACGAAAAATATCAATTATTTTCGCGTGTATAGGCGCGAAAGTCAACAATAAGGTCAAAATGGACACGTTTACAAAAAATAATAGTTAAAATCGCACAGAAATAAAAATTTTTGTATACGAGTGAACTGTTTGTGCGACCGGCTTAGGTGGATTTTCAAGTACTTATATACTACTCCACGAGATGTTGTTTTGGTCAATAACACAAATCGCAATTTCCTCGGCTCCAGGTAGTCGGAGCGCCACGTGAGTGGTACCGTTCTCTTCGGCTGGACGTTTGCAAGCGAATGGCGTAATAAAATTTAGGGGTCCGGGAACAAATTTCCCTGGAAAACCGTGAAAAACTGATTTTTTACAGGATTTAATTTAATTTTTAAAGTAGAAAAATTTTGAAGTTCTATATAATCACACGATACGTGTGCTATATATTTAGGAAGGTCTTTAAGAGACCTACAAACAGATATGACTAAATGAAATTTTTGCTAAACAGTTTTTGAAAAAATGACTTTGAAAAATGTTAAGAATTTAGAGTGTTTTTTATCAAAAAAGGTATATGTTTTTGAAAATAGAATGCCAAAATTATACTCAAACGAAAGCAGACGTCTTGAGCTGTAGGTCAACAAAGAAATCGCGACAATCCACCGATAAACAGCGAAGTTATCACGTGTCAAGCGAAATATAACACCGCTATATAGCAATATAAACAACTATTTTCGTAAAAATACGAAAAATATCAATTATTTTCGCGTGTATAGGCGCGAAAGTCAACAATAAGGTCAAAATGGACACGTTTACAAAAAATAATAGTTAAAATCGCACAGAAATAAAAATTTTTGTATACGAGTGAACTGTTTGTGCGACCGGCTTAGGTGGATTTTCAAGTACTTATATACTACTCCACGAGATGTTGTTTTGGTCAATAACACAAATCGCAATTTCCTCGGCTCCAGGTAGTCGGAGCGCCACGCGAGCGGTACCGCTCTCCTCGGCTGGACGTTTGCAAGCGAATGGCGTAATAAAATTTAGGGGTCCGGGAACAAATTTCCCTGGAAAACCGTGAAAAACTGATTTTTTACAGGATTTAATTTAATTTTTAAAGTAGAAAAATTTTGAAGTTCTATATAATCACACGATACGTGTGCTATATATTTAGGAAGGTCTTTAAGAGACCTACAAACAGATATGACTAAATGAAATTTTTGCTAAACAGTTTTTGAAAAAATGACTTTGAAAAATGTTAAGAATTTAGAGTGTTTTTTATCAAAAAAGGTATATGTTTTTGAAAATAGAATGCCAAAATTATACTCAAACGAAAGCAGACGTCTTGAGCTGTAGGTCAACAAAGAAATCGCGACAATCCACCGATAAACAGCGAAGTTATCACGTGTCAAGCGAAATATAATACCGCTATATAGCAATATAAACAACTATTTTCGTAAAAATACGAAAAATATCAATTATTTTCGCGTGTATAGGCGCGAAAGTCAACAATAAGGTCAAAATGGACACGTTTACAAAAAATAATAGTTAAAATCGCACAGAAATAAAAATTTTTGTATACCGGTTAGGTTAGGTTAGGTTAGGTTAGGTTAGGTTAGGTTAGGTTAGGTTAGGTTAGGTTAGGTTAGGTTAGGTTAGGTTAGGTTAGGTTAGGTTAGGTTAGGTTAGGTTAGGTTAGGTTAGGTTAGGTTAGGTTAGGTTAGGTTAGGTTAGGTTAGGTTAGGTTAGGTTAGGTTAGGTTAGGTTAGGTTAGGTTAGGTTTTTTTTTTTTTTTTTTTTTTTTTTTTAATTTTCGCTCTTCATCCCTCTAACTTGATCAGAGACTTTTGGGTTCTTGTTTCCATTAATGCTAGGTATATGTGGTATGGGTGAGTAGTTAGTAATTTTGGGCAAGTTTAGCATATGGAGCCACTCGCTTCAGCACCGTATCTTTAGTCACGCGTTATGTTGTGGCCATGTCGCTAGTGCAATAAATGGGGTGATGTTCATCATGCGCCTTACAGTTTATTGGCTATGCGTTTGTTGCCTTGAACATTGCGCGTAGGTGGTTTACTAATTTTAATTTTTCTTTTGCAGGTGCTGTGCAGTTTTGCTGGGAGCGCTGTGCCGTTTTCTGCATTCCGCTTCTCCATACTGGTTGCAGGGGATATCTTGGGGACGTGTAGGGATTGCGGTGTGTAAATTGTTTCAGAGGATTCATCTAACCACGACGTCACGGTGGGTATGGGTGCTGGTTTTAATTCTTCTGGTTTTCCACCAAACCAGAAACAATTACTTTTGCGCCATTCGTTTTTGCGCACCGCGCCGTCGCAGCTCGTACCTGATGCAATCAGCTCTGTCGACTCTTTAGTATCCGCCAGCTGTCCGTACTCCCTGCCATCCTTCGCCACGCTGTCCCCTGAGGGGCCCTCAGCAGTACGCAGTCTTTGCTCGAGCCAGCGCATCCCACTTGCGTCGGACGGGGCAGTCCATGCTAAAAGCATTATGCCCCGTCGTCTCCAGGCTGGCCTTGGTGCAGTTGCAGCAAGTGGGTTGTGCGTTGGCGAGCTTCTCTGCGCAATCTTTACGCTGGTGAGGGCCACCGCAGTACCCGCACTTTTCAGTAGTCTCCGAGCAGAGGCGTCTACTGTGCCCGTACCCCAGACACATTGAGCATTGGACCAGTGGCGACTGGTCCTCCGCCCTAATGAGCTGGAGATCGAGGTACACTTCGGACGCCTCAAGAAACCTGCTCCAGAGATTGGGGGATACTTTGAGGACAACGTGGCAAAGGATATTGCTTTTGGCCCTCTTCCGATATTTTATTTCGGCCCGATCGTCATCGGTTGGGAGGTCACGGAACAGATTCCGGTTTTGCATCCTCAGGAACTCCAGGATCTCCTCGTCCTTATGTGAGGCAAGGACGTCCCTGAGGATGATGAGGGGGTCCTGGTTTTTTACAACCAGAACCTCAAGCCGATCATCTGCTGCCTCAATTCGCGATTGTACTCTGTTCCGCTCCTCTTCGCTTCTACAACCGATGACAATCTTCCTATCTTTGGCCTTTCTGATGCGGTCGATCTGCACGCATTCTGACCGAGCATTAATGGCCGTCCTGACCCGGTCCAACACCTCTTCCCCAGTTTCCATTTCGTCCCTGGATGTGACCACCACCGAGTGCAGCGCAGTGGGCTCCGGGCGTTTTCGCCCCTTTGCGCTCGCCGCTACACTCGCGTAAGTAGCCACCCCCAGGGACTCCTTCCTCTCTTTTAGGGCCTCCTTTAACTGCTCAGCCTTCTCGTTGCTCTCCCTCATCAGCTGGCTATGTTCAGCCAACGAGGTGAGCAACTGAGAGACTTGAGCATTCCCTTCTGCTTGCTTTGGTGAGCACTCATCTTCCCGGGGTTGCGGATAGACCGTGCGTTCCTCCACGTCTGCTCCACTAGGTGTCTGCGAAGAAGGGCGCACGGTCTTTGCAGCTTCGGCCTCCTTAATTATTTGGTAAAGCCGGTCGATGGCCTGGGTGACGGAAGCCTTTATATCGGTCTTTAGATTGCGTGACGCGTTGAGAGCCATCTTGGCTTTCGCCACCCATGCCCTCGCCTCCTGCAACCGGCTTGGCTGCGCAACTGGGGCTGGGCTCACGTTCGGGAAGAGGATTTTGGCCGCCTCTTGCTCCCCTTCGTCCCTTCGGACTTTCGTCTGGGTGTGGAAGCTGCTGGTCTTATGCATTTGTCTTGGGGGAGTAAGTGGCGGAGATGGGGCTGAGGTTTTATTTGCCGGGGTTCGGTACATTTTGGTAGAGGGGATCGTACCTTGGGGATAAGGGATCAGAGATAGGGATAGGGATAGGGAAAACCAAGTTATACCCCTAACCTAACCGAGTAAAATATATTTGGGTAAATTTGTAAAAGTGGTAAATACAGTCTTAATCCTAATTCTTGTAAAAGTTGTAAAAATGTAAAGATAAAATTGTAAAATGATAAAAACCTAAAAGTAAACTAAATATAATTATTCTAAATTTTTGTGCCTGATAATGATCAGTATTCTGCTGTTTTTGGCGCGAAAGGAGTATTCAATCCTTTGGGACGGTGGAGGGGACAAGGGAGCACCGTGCTAAGGCCAACTTAGCAGGTAAACACTTCTTGCTTTTACAAGAAGTGTCCAAAATTGACCTAAGAGGGCAAAATTTTTGGTACCTGTGACACAGATACGAGGTCCAAGTAAAGGCGGCGCGACCGAGTGTCACGCAACCGAAAAAGAATTATGGCGCTATCCAAGCCTCATCCAACGCCGCAAACCGCAGCCCTCTAGCACTATCGACTCCGGAGCTATGGCCTCCCAAAGTATTTGGGGTGTCAAAGTGTGTTTGCCGAAAGCCTCCGGAATCGATATGGCTGAAGAAATATGGGTGGGTGGGAGGGCAAAAAACACGAAATTTCTTCGGCTCGAGGTAGTCGGAGCGCCACGTGAGTGGTATCGTTCTCTTCGGCTGGACGTTTGCGAGCGAATGGCGTAATAAAATTTAGGGGTCCGGGAACAAATTTCCCTGGAAAACCGTGAAAAACTGATTTTTTACAGGATTTAATTTAATTTTTAAAGTAGAAAAATATTGAAGTTCTATATAATCACACGATACGTGTGCTATATATTTAGGAAGGTCTTTAAGAGACCTACAAACAGATATAACTAAATGAAATTTTTACTAAACCGTTTTTGAAAAAATGACTTTGAAAAATGATAGTAATTTAGAAGGTTTTTTGTCAAAAAAGCTATTTGTTTTTAAAAATGGGATGCCAAAATTATACTCAAACGAAAGCAGACGTCTTGAGCTGTGAGTCAACAAAGAAATCGCGACAATCCACCAGTAAACGGCGAGTTTATCACGTGTCAAGTAAAATTATGTACCGCTATATAGCAATAACAATAACAATTTTCGTAAAAATACGAAAAATATCAAATATTTTCGCGTGTAAAAGCGCGTAGGTCAACAATAAGGTTAAAATGGACACGTTTACAAAAAAGTTTGAACAAAATCGCACAAAAATTAAAAATTTTGTATACAAGTGAACCGTTTGTGCGGCCGACTTAGGTGGATTTTCAGGTACTTATATAGCACTCCACGAGATGTTGTTTTGGTCGGGAACACAAATCGCAATTTCCTCGGCTCCAGGTAGTCGGAGCGCCACGTGAGTGGTATCGTTCTCTTCGGCTGGACGTTTGCGAGCGAATGGCGTAATAAAATTTAGGGGTCCGGGAACAAATTTCCCTGGAAAACCGTGAAAAACTGATTTTTTACAGGATTTAATTTAATTTTTAAAGTAGAAAAATATTGAAGTTCTATATAATCACACGATACGTGTGCTATATATTTAGGAAGGTCTTTAAGAGACCTACAAACAGATATAACTAAATGAAATTTTTACTAAACCGTTTTTGAAAAAATGACTTTGAAAAATGATAGTAATTTAGAAGGTTTTTTGTCAAAAAAGCTATTTGTTTTTAAAAATGGGATGCCAAAATTATACTCAAACGAAAGCAGACGTCTTGAGCTGTGAGTCAACAAAGAAATCGCGACAATCCACCAGTAAACGGCGAGTTTATCACGTGTCAAGTAAAATTATGTACCGCTATATAGCAATAACAATAACAATTTTCGTAAAAATACGAAAAATATCAAATATTTTCGCGTGTAAAAGCGCGTAGGTCAACAATAAGGTTAAAATGGACACGTTTACAAAAAAGTTTGAACAAAATCGCACAAAAATTAAAAATTTTGTATACAAGTGAACCGTTTGTGCGGCCGACTTAGGTGGATTTTCAGGTACTTATATAGCACTCCACGAGATGTTGTTTTGGTCGGGAACACAAATCGCAATTTCCTCGGCTCCAGGTAGTCGGAGCGCCACGTGAGTGGTATCGTTCTCTTCGGCTGGACGTTTGCGAGCGAATGGCGTAATAAAATTTAGGGGTCCGGGAACAAATTTCCCTGGAAAACCGTGAAAAACTGATTTTTTACAGGATTTAATTTAATTTTTAAAGTAGAAAAATATTGAAGTTCTATATAATCACACGATACGTGTGCTATATATTTAGGAAGGTCTTTAAGAGACCTACAAACAGATATAACTAAATGAAATTTTTACTAAACCGTTTTTGAAAAAATGACTTTGAAAAATGATAGTAATTTAGAAGGTTTTTTGTCAAAAAAGCTATTTGTTTTTAAAAATGGGATGCCAAAATTATACTCAAACGAAAGCAGACGTCTTGAGCTGTGAGTCAACAAAGAAATCGCGACAATCCACCAGTAAACGGCGAAGTTATCACGTGTCAAGTAAAATTATGTACCGCTATATAGCAATAACAATAACAATTTTCGTAAAAATACGAAAAATATCAAATATTTTCGCGTGTAAAAGCGCGTAGGTCAACAATAAGGTTAAAATGGACACGTTTACAAAAAAGTTTGAACAAAATCGCACAAAAATTAAAAATTTTGTATACAAGTGAACCGTTTGTGCGGCCGACTTAGGTGGATTTTCAGGTACTTATATAGCACTCCACGAGATGTTGTTTTGGTCGGGAACACAAATCGCAATTTCCTCGGCTCCAGGTAGTCGGAGCGCCACGTGAGTGGTATCGTTCTCTTCGGCTGGACGTTTGCGAGCGAATGGCGTAATAAAATTTAGGGGTCCGGGAACAAATTTCCCTGGAAAACCGTGAAAAACTGATTTTTTACAGGATTTAATTTAATTTTTAAAGTAGAAAAATATTGAAGTTCTATATAATCACACGATACGTGTGCTATATATTTAGGAAGGTCTTTAAGAGACCTACAAACAGATATAACTAAATGAAATTTTTACTAAACCGTTTTTGAAAAAATGACTTTGAAAAATGATAGTAATTTAGAAGGTTTTTTGTCAAAAAAGCTATTTGTTTTTAAAAATGGGATGCCAAAATTATACTCAAACGAAAGCAGACGTCTTGAGCTGTGAGTCAACAAAGAAATCGCGACAATCCACCAGTAAACGGCGAAGTTATCACGTGTCAAGTAAAATTATGTACCGCTATATAGCAATAACAATAACAATTTTCGTAAAAATACGAAAAATATCAAATATTTTCGCGTGTAAAAGCGCGTAGGTCAACAATAAGGTTAAAATGGACACGTTTACAAAAAAGTTTGAACAAAATCGCACAAAAATTAAAAATTTTGTATACCGGTTAGGTTAGGTTAGGTTAGGTTAGGTTAGGTTAGGTTAGGTTAGGTTAGGTTAGGTTAGGTTAGGTTAGGTTAGGTTAGGTTAGGTTAGGTTAGGTTAGGTTAGGTTAGGTTAGGTTAGGTTAGGTTAGGTTAGGTTAGGTTAGGTTAGGTTAGGTTAGGTTAGGTTAGGTTAGGTTAGGTTAGGTTAGGTTAGGTTAGGTTAGGTTAGGTTAGGTTAGGTTAGGTTAGGTTAGGTTAGGTTAGGTTAGGTTAGGTTAGGTTAGGTTGGGGTGCCTGGCAGAAAACCTCCTCGTGTGCTCAGTGGCTGCTTGTCCGTTTGGTGTCTTGGGGACGAGCAGGTGCTGGGCCGGTGCACCCTGGGTGCGGGCAACAGTCTCCTCGCGAGGGGTGGGAAGGAGGTGATTGTTGTCCGTAGCTAATTTCTGCCGGAGCGGAGGAGTCGCTCCCGAGGGCTCCCTATCTGCGCTCTGCAGCTGCAGAGCGCAGATAGGGAGCGAGGTGGGGTAGACCGCGGGCCGTTGTTACAGCCCGAGGTCGAGGGGTCTCCGCGGCGTGTACGTCGCGGTGACCGAGATGGGGAAGACCGTGGGTTGCTCCTCAACCTGCGGTCCTGGGGCATCCGTGGCGAGGTGTTGGAGCCACGGTGCCGGGTGGTGGGTAGTTTTTAGTTAGCTTGTAAGTTGGGGAGAAAAAAAAAAAAAAAAAAAAAAAACAAAAAAAAAAAAAAAAAAAAAAAAAATTTGGTTAATATTAGTTTTTAGATACCGAGCAGCGGGCGGTTTATCTTGCACCGGAGGCATCTGCGGGCCTCGGGAGGCCTAAATACCCTCCCAAAAAGAGCAGCCGCATCGCCTTGGGGAAGCGATGTGCGTACCACCCAAATGTATATGAAAATGTCCGACAAATCTTTTAGTTTGTCATGCGCCCCGGTTGACGCCCGGCGCTCGCAGGTATCCGGGCCTGCGGGTGTTAAATTGACTACCGATGGAAGCACAGGGGTAGGTGACCAGGCCCCTGTAGCGGATGCGACTACTGGAAGCGATGCTATGTCATGCGACCCGGTTGACACCCGGCGCTCGCAGGTATCCGGGCCTGCGAGTGTGAAATTGGTGACCGACGGACGCGCAGGGGTGGACGACCAGGCCCCTGCAGCGGAGATGGATACTGGCAGTGCTGAGAATCGGTCGCGCGGGGCGTCTTCCGCAAGGAAACGTCCAGTGTGCCGGTCCTCAGATGAGGAAGGCCTGCCGGCCCCCAAGTTGCCAACTTCCAGAAGGGGTCGGCAGGCATCGAGAGGGGCGACTGCTTCACAGCCGCGGAGGGACAAGAACGGACGTTTCGTGCGCTCTAATACCTCGGCGGCTAGTGAAGCAGAGAGTGACGCGGGGGTCACTGCAGAGGACCCTGGCGATGGCGGCGAAAGCTGTTCCTCGCTGGGGAGCTCGAAGGCGGAGCTCAACGCCGCCAAGAGGGAGCAGCGCAAAGCCGTCGCGGCCGACGAAGTGTCGGAAATGGCCCGACGCGCACGCGAGCGACGCGGTACCCTGGCGGCGGAAGGGGGTGAGCCTTCGGCGGTGGCCTTGAGCCAGCTGGCTCTGGATGGGGTGGACTTGGTCCTGAAGGTTGCCACCAAGTCCGGCAGCCTGAAGGGCACGTTCACCCGTGGCCTGAAGGAGGCTGCTGCGGACATCAGGGAGGCGGTTGGTGTCCTCCTCAGCAGGACGGCCTCTGACGAGGTCGCAAAGCTGCAGGAGGAAAACAGCCGCCTCCGAAGCGACCTGGAGGACCTTCGGCGACAGGTCGCTGCGCTGAGTGAGCAGCAGCAGCGAGGCTCGTCCGCCGATGCCGCACCTGCAGTGGCCCCGACTCCCGCACAGCGTCCGGCAAGCACTCGTACCGAGGATGAGGTCGAGCGCATTGTCCGGATCTGCATGCTCCAGTGCGGGAGAATGGTCAATGCTCGGCTGGAGGCGATTTCTCGGCGTCTCCCGCCAAAAGTCCTCCGTCCGCCCCTAGCGGCAGACACACGGAGGACCGAGGAGCCGCCGAGACTCGCGCCTCAGAAGAGGAAGCCCGCGGAGGGTGCAAAGAGGCCCGCGGAGGGTGCCAAGAGGCCCGCGGAGGGAGCCCCTTCGAGCGAGCAGCCCACGACTGCCGGGTCTAAGGGTGAGACCTGGGCAAAGGTCGTGGGCCGTAAGAAGGCCCGCAAAGCCGCAAAGAAGGCTGCGGCTGCCGCACGCGCTCCCGTCCAAACCGCAAAGGCGGTTGCGCAGCCTGCGAGGCGGACTGCCAAAGGCGGTAGCAAAGGACCGACGGTGCATGCCCCGCGTTCCGAGGCTGTGACGCTCACGTTGCAGCCCGGAGCTGCGGAGCGCGGTGTGACGTACCGGTCGGTCATTGCCGAGGCCAAGGCCAAGATCAAGTTGTCAGATCTTGGCCTTCAGTCCGTCACCCTCAGGCAGGCTGCCACGGGTGCGCGGCTGTTTGAGGTGGCCGGTGCTGCGAGCGGCAGCGCCGAAAAGGCGGACGCTCTGGCCGCCAAGATGAGGGAGGTCCTCAACCCTGAGGACGTCCGGGTCTCCAGACCAGTGAAAACCGCAGAGGTGCGGATTGCTGGACTGGACGACTCGGTGACCTCAGAGGAGGTGGTGGCGGCCGTTGCCCGAAGCGGCGAGTGTCCGCCAGATAAGGTGCGGGCCGGCGACATACGCGCCGACGCCACTGAACTCGGCGCGGTCTGGGTTCGGTGCCCTGTGGCGTCGGCGAAGAAGATCGCCGACAAAGGCGAATTGCTGGTGGGCTGGGTCGCAGCGAGTGTCAAACTCCTGCAGCCCCGGGCTTTGCGGTGCTTCCGGTGCCTGGAAAAGGGGCACGTCCGGGCAAAGTGCACCGCCGAGGTCGACCGTAGCGATCTGTGCTATCGCTGCGGTCAGCCCGGCCACAAGGCGGCCCAGTGTTCCGCGGCGCCCAACTGCAGCTTGTGTTCGGCTGCGGGGAAGCGAGCGGGACACGTAGTGGGCGGAGGGGCCTGTGGCGCGCCTACCAGCAAGGCGCAAGCCAAAAAAAAAGAAAAAGAAGGGGAGCTCTAAACCTGCCGGGGAAACCTCGCCACCCCCGCAGGCTAGTAGCTCCAAGGCCGACTCCCGGCCCAGGACCGTTGCCGAGGGAATGGAGTGTCAATAATGGCACCACTACATTTCCTCCAGGGCAACATCAACCACTGTGCCAGAGCTCAGGATCTTTTGCTCCAGAGCATGGCAGAGTGGTCGATCGACGTGGCTGTGGTCGCCGAGCCGTACTTCATCCCCGCCAGTGACAGCTGGCTGGGGTGCGCTGACGGTTTGGTGGCCATTATTGGCGAGGCTCTGATCGACCCGTCTAGGGGCCGTGGCTGGGTTGCTGCGGTCTCGGGCGGCATCGTCATTGTGGGGGCGTATTTCTCCCCCAACAAGAGTCTCGCCGACTTCGAGGGTTTCCTTGTCGAGTTGGGCGCCGTCGTAGGCCGCTATCACCCTCGTCCCGTTCTTGTGCTCGGAGATCTCAACGCCAAGTCATCGGCGTGGGGATCTCCGGTCACTGACCCTCGGGGCGAGGTGTTAGAAGAGTGGGCGGTGACGACTGGCCTGGTCGTCCTGAATCGGGGTTCGGAATACACGTGCGTGCGGCAGCGGGGCGGGTCGATAGTGGACGTCTCGTTCGCTAGCCCCTCTGTCGCTGGCCGTGTCCGTGACTGGCGTGTCGCTGTGGAGGTGGAGACGCTATCGGACCATCGTTATGTTCGGTTCGACGTCTCCGCCCAGACCGCAGGCGGCCGCCATCCAACAACCCCGATGAACGACGGCCCGCGTTGGGCGCTTAAGCGCATCGACAGGGAACTACTCGAGGAAGCTGCATTAGTCCAGTCCTGGACCTGGGAGTCGGCGACGGACGGCCCCGTCGACGTCGAAGCGGAGGCGCTGCGGTTTCGCGGGGCGATGACGCAGATCTGCGACGCGTCCATGCCCCGTGTCCGCCAACAGTCCGCAAGGCGCCAGGTGTACTGGTGGACCGCCGAGATCGCGCAATTGCGCGTAGCGTGCGTTGCGGCCCGCCGCCGGTACACCCGATACCGGAGACGACGTCGACGGGATTCCGCCGAGGAGGACGCGCTGTATGAGGTGTACCGCGCGTCCAAGGAGACTCTGTGGCTGGCCATCGGCGACTCGAAGTCGCGTGCCAGGGAGGAGCTGCTGGGGTCCCTGGATCGGGATCCGTGGGGGCGCCCCTACCGCTGGGTAAGGGGCAAGTTGCGTCCCTGGGCGCCCCCACTGGTTCGGACCATGCAGCCCCGGCTGCTAGAGGTGGTGGTGTCGACCCTCTTCCCTGTGCGAGGGGGACATGTTCCCCCGGCGATGGCTTCGCCCTCAGCCACAGACTCTCCAGAAGAGGAGAGCACCGATGTCCCCGAGGTGACGCAGTTAGAGACGAGAGCGGCCGTGTCGCGGCTCCGGGCTAAGAGCACAGCGCCTGGACCCGACGGAGTTCCTGGCCGAGCTCTCGTCTTGGCTCTGAAGGAGCTAGAGCCCCAGCTGAGGGGGCTCTTCACGGCATGTCTCGAGCGGGGTCAGTTTCCCAGTGTATGGAAGGAGGGGAGGCTGGTCCTGCTCAGGAAGGAGGGGCGCCCCGCGGACTCGCCGTCCGCGTATCGGCCCATAGTGCTGCTCGACGAGGCGGGCAAACTATTTGAGCGAGTTATCGCAGATCGCCTCGTCAGCCACTTGTGCAGAGAGGGGCCGGACCTGGACGAGAACCAGTTCGGTTTTCGTCGGGGGCGCTCCACCATAGACGCCATCATGCGCGTGAGGGGCCTGGCGGAGGAGACGGTGTCCCGGGGTGGGGTGGTGTTGGCGGTGTCTTTAGACATCTCCAACGCTTTCAACACCCTACCCTGGAGCTGTATTCGGGAGGCGCTGGTATACCACCGCGTGCCTCCCTACCTCCGCCGTACAGTAGGGGCTTATCTGGAGGAGAGATGCGTCACCTACAGGGGACGTGACGGTGCTGGTCAGCACTTCATGTCGTGCGGTGTCCCACAGGGATCGGTCTTAGGACCGCTCCTGTGGAACATCGGCTACGACTGGGTGCTGAGAGGCGAGCTCCCGTCGGGCGCAGACTTGACGTGTTATGCGGACGACACGCTTGTCACTGCCCGGGGGAGCTCGCACAGGGAAGCGACGTTGATAGCCACGGCTGCGGTGTCACAGGTGGTGAACCGCATCCGGCGCCTGGGCCTGGAGGTGGCCCTCAACAAGTCGGAGGCCATGGTGTTTCATGGCCCCCGGCGGGCGCCGGCGCCGGGATCACACATCGTGGTCGGTGGGGCTCGGATAGCTGTCGGGTTCACCATGAAGTACCTGGGATTGGTGCTCGACAGCCGTTGGGAATTCGGGCCTCACTTCCGGCGGCTAGCGCCCAAGCTCATGGGCGCGGCGGGCGCGCTTTCAACGTTGCTTCCCAACATGGGGGGCCCGAGCGCCGCCTGTAGGCGGTTGTACGTGGGAATCGTGCGGTCCATGGCCCTATACGGGGCTCCCGTATGGGCGCTCGACCTGACGGCCAGCACTCTCGCCATTCTGCGCAGGCCGCAGAGGGCGATGGCCGTCAGAGTCGTCCGCGGGTACCGCACGATTTCCCACGAGGCGGCTTGCGTCCTGGCCGGATCTCCGCCCTGGGACCTAGAGGCGAAAGTACTCGCGTCATTGTACCGATGGCGCGAGGAAGAGCGGGCACGGGGCTCGATGCCGGTGCAGCGGCAGATCGAGCTGCGCCGGGAAGAGCTCCGTCAGGTCTTGGTGGCGGAATGGCGGCAAAGGCTTTTGCGCCCTGCCGCCGGCCTCGCTACCGTCGAGGCGATCCGGCCGGTACTCAACGACTGGCTCGGGAGAAGGCACGGCTCCCTGTCGTTTAGGGTGACGCAGGTGCTGTCGGGGCATGGATGCTTCGGCAAGTACCTGTGTCGCATAGACAGGGAGCCGGACGCTCGGTGCCACCACTGCGTCCATTGCGGGGAGGACACGGCGCAACACACGCTCGCCGAGTGCGTAGCTTGGGAGGAGCAGCGCCGTGTCCTCGCAAATGAAGTAGGAGGCGACCTGTCGCTGCCGGCCGTAGTGCGGAGTATGGTCGGTAGCGCAGAGTCGTGGGACGCGGTGGTGTCCTTCTGCGAGGACGTGATGTCGCAGAAGGAGACTGCGGAACGGGAGAGGGAGATCTCGACTCCCTTCCCCGGCCGCAGAAGACGCACCGGGCGCAGGGGAAGGGCGGACAACGCCCTTCTCCGCCCCCCATGAATGGGTCCAGGGGCGAGGGACTTGGGGAAGTCCCCGCCCCCTATTCGATGGACCCGAGGCGGAGGCGCGCGCGGGTGTCGGCGCGCGCCCCTGAGGCGGTGCACGGGGTAGTTGTACACCTCACTACCCCGTGCAGGAGCTGAGGCCCGGACAGACCGGGCCGGCACCAGTGTGGGGCTGCGGAAGAATCCGGATTCCCGCGGCCCCACGCGCACGTGCGAGGAGGAGACACCGGGGGGTTTTAGCCGGTAAGAGTCCGGCACGCCCCTCCGCCTCTCCCCAGGCGGAGGAAGTCCATGAGGATTTCCCCCCGAAAAAAAAAAAAAAAAAAAAAAAAAAAAAAAGGTTAGGTTAGGTTAGGTTAGGTTAGGTTAGGTTAGGTTAGGTTAGGTTAGGTTAGGTTAGGTTAGGTTAGGTTAGGTTAGGTTAGGTTTTTTTTTTTTTTTTTTTTTTTTTTTTTTTTTTTTTTTTTTTTTTTTTTTTTTTTAATACTTGT